>JAWPHD010006477.1:135000-144432 GCA_037043455.1 Cyrtodaria siliqua
TGCTGCTTTATTTCACTCCGATACCGCAAGTTATGTGGTAAGGCCATTATTTGTTTAGGATTACAGAGCCGCCTACCTTAAATGTTAGCAAAAATTAAAACAAATAGTATTGTGTTTCGATTAAAGCAAAGAAAATATAGTATATTTATTTTTAATCAATTTGCAGTGATTTTTTTTTCTTTAAAATATATTTTGTCAATATGCCATATATGGTATAAAAGCACGATGACGTCATCGTTCGAAGATGGCCGCCTCCATTTGCGTTTTTTGCATATTTTCAATAGGTCATATCTTCTTTACTATTCATGGCATTTTGAAAATTCTTTCAGCTTTTTTCAGAGCCCTTTTAAATAAATCTTGTTTCCTTTTAAATAAATCTTGTTTAAAATAGTGCACCAACCCCTTTAAATCTTCGAATTTTAATACGAATTGTAGGCACTGCCTAAGACCGAGCAGAGCTCTTAAAATTTATATTTACACGATATCGGGTCCCATGTACAATTTAACTTGTAAACCAATTTTTTTACTTTTAATAATTATTCTATATTGTTGTTGTTATTAGTATTGTTAAAAGACTTACCTATCTTGAGTTTCTTGTCAATGACAGCATATCAAATCCTAAAATATTTCTGAATTATACAAGAAATGGTTAGCGTACCAGGGGTCATCCGCCAAGTTGTCACTACTGTCTATATGCATAATAATGATAACTTGCGCATCCATCGCGTCGTGCCCGCTACCTCTGTAGGATGGACATTGCCTGATTGAAGTTTTATTAAATGGTCTGAGAAATAAAGCTACATATTTTTTTACCAAAACTATTTTTTACCAAAACTATTGAAAATATAGATGAATTATATAAGTCAACAGTCAACTTAAAAAACATCGAAACATATGAGCAAATTTATTGACTATTCTTAATTTGACAAAGCGTCATCAAAATCAGCTGACCAAGCAATGACCGAGACATTTGACACACCTCTAAATGATGGTAGGTGATAAACTCGGTCTTTATTATAAATGTTCAACCAAGTTTATTATTTACAGTGTGATTCTTTTAAAACCCTGCATATTTCGTGTATGTTTATGCAAATTGATTCAATATATGTATCTTTCAAAATCAACATGTTGGCAATCATAAAGTATGAATTCTGAGAATTAAATTAACAGTACACCTAAGCTACACCTAAGCTTTTACTAAATTGTGAAGTTAAGCGGATAAATATTTAAAATAAAAATTCATGTTCCTTGAAAGTAATAGCCATCAACAAAAAGAAATAGCGGTATTTATGACATAGGAGTATATTTTAGATTTTTTGCAAATTCCCTGTAGGGCAGAAGCGAATATATAAGCTCTCACCTCATTTTACGTATAGCATCCATAGCATGGTGGACTTTTTCCTCTTTCTGTAATGGTGCAGATTCTGGTATGTCATTTACATATATTTGGTGTTTTTGGTAATATACCTTACGTTTCGTTTATTTCTCAATTCCGTTTTCTTTGATTCTGACTATGTTTCGTTTTTCATAATTGATTCCTAGTTTTCTACATAAAGATTGCATGTCATTGGTTATATTAGCGTTATTTGGTTCAGTATATAATTTTCTGAATTATGTTTGCTCTTTTTGCCATGTGTGTTCTTGTCGTGCCCTTAATGGTTTATTCTCTTACTGTTCTTGCTTCTGCAAAGTCATTGAGTACCTTCATTGTGGCTTTCTAGGCTATTGTTTTTTTGTATTATATTTAAACGAGCATATTTGTGTTTTACTTATATTGCCTATTGATGCTGCCTTGTTGGTTAGAGATTAGATCATGGCGGGGATTTCTTTATTTACACTGTCCTGTTTTAATGGGATGACAGTAGGGTAAGTGTGAGGTTTGGTGCACCCTAGAACCGGTTTATACCCCCAGTGGCCTACTTTGCCACTGACCGTTCCAAGGCGGTAGCCCTATTGTCAACCCTTATGTGTTTGTGATGTCGTTTGCATTTATTATTGCTTTTGCCTTCTTGTTTGTCTGTTTGCTTGTTTGTTTCTGTGTTTTGTGGTTTACTGCCCTCCTTGAATGCTACTTTCCCTGTCCGATCTTTTTATATTTCTTTTCGGTGGGTAATTTTCGCTTTTTACTTTTACTACTGTCAGCGTCAAATGTTCATTGTTCAAAAGCAAGTCAGTGGTTGTACATGACAATTCTGCTTCATTGGTTGAAAAAAAATACGTGTGATATTGCACTGAACCATTTTAAAGCGTAAAAATCATATGTACATTGATGTTGTAGCCTAAAATGGAAGACGCAGTTTCAATCTCACAAGCTGCGGGCCGCCCATGACCATTTATCATTTCCCTCTCGTATTGAAGTTTGGTCATGTCAGGACTTTGGTAAATCATGTCCATGTCAATCCAGTTATCAGCATTATAAGAGCTAATTTATATTTCTCGTATATTATCTGAACATATTTAGTTTTCCAGTGATGCTTTAGACTTAGCCAATGAAAAAAGCATTCATAATCACAAGGCACATTGTATTTGTTGAATGCATTGTCAATAATAAATAAATGAAATTTGCCCAGAAGGGCACCTGGGGTCTTCCTCCACCAATGGAAGCTGGAAAGTTGCCGTATGACCTTAGCTGTTGATGTGACTATAACATCCAATTCAATTCAATTCCATCCTTTCATGGATTCCCCAGCATTTAGTTTTATAAGTACGCTACAAGTAAGTGACCACAGGGGACTGTAGGATTGTACTCAATCGGTCAAGTCCGTCTGTGTTTTTTTTCTGCTCAGTAACTTTAGTTTCTCTTGAGAGATCTTAAAGAAAGTTCACCACAATGTTTGCTTTTTGTCTTGCTTAATCCAAGGTGAAGGTTGCTCTTATTATAAATAGAAAAGTATTTTCCACACAAGAACTTTACATCCCCTGGAGGAACTTCAACAAAACCTTACCACAAGGTAGAATGAAAGGTTGGGATTGCTAGTCGGATCATTTGGTCAGAAGGTCAAGGTCACATAGGGGCATGTATTGCTTATATCAGATACTAACATATAGATCTACATGAATTTTTTGTCGTTGTTTTTCTTTGCAATGTCACCCACCTCCAAATATGTTATATAATAGTGATATAATAACCAATCATTATATCACCCCACCATAAAATGAATTTAAGTTAGTACCTAAAGTCCTTCAATTCACTAGGTAAAGTAAAGGTTAGCCAATGTTCCACCTCCAAATATGTAATCATATTAATTAATTTAAATATATTTATTGTCAATAATAAATGAAAGTTTTGCGACTGCCTTGTCACCCACATCCAAATATGTAATGCTATTAATTTGTGGTAGAACATAACTCAATGCCAATCACAATTAGTAATCATGGTGGTCCCCATTTCTGCAAAATGTTTTCAAAATCTAAAACTTCCCAAAAGTATCACTTGAGACGAACACAAACTACACACATAATAATGGTGCAATTACACAGAGTTATGCAGGATAAGGTTAAGGATATATCATGGGAGCAGTGCATTACATATTCATCTGGCAATGCATATGTAATGAAAGGGAAGCACAACAGTGTTCAGAGAAGAATTAAGGACAGCAAGCAAGCGGAACATGTTTAAAACCTCTTACCTAGAATACTTTCAGTGGAAGCCTAGTCAGAAATTACTACAACATTACGAGCAATGCCCTGAAAGCTTGTCAGGAGGGAAAGGAAATGGAGAAAAAAAGACATGTCTTCAAAACTGACCACAATTAGTCAAAGTAGCAAAGAATATAGGGTATATGGTCCTAGTTCATGTTATTACCACGATTCAAGCCAACACTATTTGATGTTACTGGAATGCCTCCGGACACCTCTAGCGTGTCGGGCAACTTTGTGGCCTTCAATCTTTACCTTATTTTATATATTAGTAGACATCAAGTGCTTCAACTTGAAACCAATATTCAGGACTTAATAACACTATTCCTTTCTTCCGAAAATGAATCCAAAAATACAAAAATAAATCATTAAACCACACACTCATGAATCACATTTGCCATCACTATTCAACCGCAAAATAACCGGGAATCTACCGGGGAATAGTATCACCCGAAGTTTGACGTCATCACTTTTAGACTGGTGGCCAATCGTAACTATTCAAGAATGTCTTTGGCGACGAACAGTAAAACGTGAAGTGTTAAGGACGACCGGGAACCAGTCTACATCACTTTATGCGTTTGTGACCACGTGATGCTATTTTGGTCACGTGACCCCCATGCGATCAAATTGTATTTTATTTCGATAAATACTCTCTTTTTTACAGTAAGTATTTATATAATGTTATATTTTGGTAATTAAACGTTTCACTTACGCTTAAAATTCAAAATAAAGACCGAAAACAAAAATTAGAAAAAAATAAACGTACGAAATTGACTGGTCTTTCACTTTTTGATTAAAACTGACGTCTGCTGTTCAGCCTACGGATTGAAAATGGCGGCGCGAAACATGACGAAAAATAAGTATGTTTTTGTTTGTTGTTTTTGTTTTTTTGTAACAATTGTATTCATGAGTTGGTCGGAACTCAGTTTTCAAATACAGAAACTAAAGAGATTTCAGGCTAGAGCGAGATATTTCGAAAGCAAAACATTGAAACATGTTGGAAAATATACAGTTGTTACAAAAATATGACTAGATCGGCGTGATAATTTTCTCTTTGGTGTTGTTTTTTTTGGCATGGACGTGTAGTATTAAAGGTTTAGTCAATTGCAATACGGTGGTTGTTTATGCAGATATTGCGTGATGTCTAGCAACCTCGCCGGAAGGTGTGAATTGAGTGTCGCATACATATAGGCATAATTACACCACTGCGTTTGTGCTTCCGTGGTGCATAGTCAAATAGTGCCTAATAAAAAACGTTTCCCTGTTCTTACTAGTGATACAAAATGCACTTTTATTATTTTGTTACTTCGGGCTCGTGAAATTATTGTTTACAATTGAACTTCAAACCGTGATATATTAAACGATAATTCACAGTAAACGATGTTCTATTTCTATTCTAATACCCATAAAATGTGAAAATAACCCACACATCTGAAATCTTTCGCATTGCTTTGCTTACTCTCCTAACGTTGCATACGTTACGTATTAGTTAGAGGCTATGAAGTGACATTTTAACAATTAAGAAACCCAAAGGGAAGGAGCGCAGCGACTAACCGGGGTTTCTTAATTGTTAAAATTTCACTTCTTAGCCTCTAACTGACTTAGTGTTTGCCCTACTTTTTCCCCGCGCTTCTACGAAACCACGCCTCTTAACACGTTCGCGCTTCTACTAAATCCACCTCCTTGTGTCCAGACAAGCGCGTGCCATTTAGTAAGCGATTACTTAATGATTAAATGGTTAAAATTGGTGATCGTTAGAAATTTACATGAATAAGTTCGCCGTTTTTTTAAAATTCCTTACCGTCTGATTGGAGGAAAAAGTAGGGCAAACACTAAAATGCGTAATGCGCAATGCGCAGTGCTTATTCTCCTAACGTTGCAAACATTACAGTGATATATCGTTCAATATAACGAGATATTTTAAACTAGGCTATATAGTGCGGGTGTATTAGAATATTACCTATAATTCATCCAAATGATGTATGAGATATTTAATTATAATTGACATAGACAGTAAAGCGAAAGTAAAAATGGGGTAAATCTATCTGTGACGTGCCAAAATAAAGCGTGACGTCATTCATCATACTATTTGTTTTCTTGCATGATTCATGACCGCCTGTTTTTGTTGCATTTTAATATTGGCGGACGCTCGATCGTTTGATTGATATGTGTTTTAAAATTGTCTACGAAAGAAAAATGCGCAGTTTTTGTCTCTAAATTCATTCGTCCTATATAATACAAAGAAGGAAAATCAATGGTGCAATGTAATATAGTATACAGTTATCACATGTGTGTTTGGGGAACAGTCAAAACTGTTTTCCCGAGGTGGAGGGGATGGCAGTGTGAACTGTTTCCCGAGGCCTGTCTTTTCCCGAGGTGGAGGGGATGGCAGTGTGAACTGTTTCCCGAGGATGGCAGTGTGAACTGTTTCCCGAGGCCGACAGGCCTCGGGAAACAGTTCACACTGCCATCCCCTCCACCTCGGGAAACAGTTTTGACTGTTCCCCAAACACACATGTGATAACTGTTTTATTACCTGATTAATGTTACTGTACGAAACAGTGAAAATGAAAATTTGTTTTATAATGGGAACCTATGGTGAAAAAAGCGACATGACGTCACGCAAACGAAATTCCAGCAGGTGAGGGAAACAGTCGAAACTAAAGCCCGGTAATAGTTCAGTTCGTTTTCACCGGGAACAGTCTTTTCCTTAGTGAATTAGGAAGAAACGACGATATAGCATTTATATAGGAGATCAGGTAATAAATATAACTATGTCACGCCGTTTGCACACAATAATCCCGTAAACTGGAGTTTCTGACCAAGAAACCACGTTTATCAGATTTATTCGTCGTAAACACCAGTTTCTGAGCAGAAACCGTTTCTGAGCAGAAACCTAAGTTCATGGTACGCCGTTTGCACAATAATCCGTAAATGGGGTTTTCAGTCAATAACCGCGGTTGTCTAAATGAAAGTGCACATTATCCTGCGCGTGCAGAATATAAAACCACAAGAGCTATGATTTACACAGCAAGCCTCACATGTAGACAATAGCTTTATTACTTTGTTGTAAGAGCCCTGTCAACATGGTTAATGAAAATTTCCCTTAAACAAATAGGCATTGTTTGCAATATGCAATGTCATACAATGTCGATTCTGCTGCAGGATATAAAATACTTAACTAATTTATTTAGTATCGTCATTGCAGAGATACGATTCATTTGAACTGGAAATGTTTGGAACAAATAGCATACTACTGCCAGTAATCTTCCCGATACTAGAGCATGGCACCACAGATCGTATGACTTGACAACTCGTCGGATATGGGCGAATATTGACTTTTCCAGTTACATTGAAAGTAAGCAGACTTTGTAAATACGTATGCAATAATACTGCAAATACGCTATTGTATTTAATTAATGGACGGGTATCCAATTTAACGATGTTTGAAAGAAATAATACACAAATGCCTCATTCCGTGGTACTAGATAGCCTTAAATATACTCCTCAAAATAACTGAAGGACCACACAATAGAACAGTAATCATTATTTGTGGAGCGATGTAGTCTAGTGGTAGAGCGTTGGACCCATGATCGAAAAGTCGTGGGTTCGATCCCCGCCATTGCCATATGCGTTGTGTCCCTATGCAAGACACTTTATCTGCATTTGCTTAGTATTGGTTCTACCCAGGAAGACATCGAGAGTGATTCAAATAAGTTCACAGAGCTTTCGTTACAATCGATGTAAAATAAATAAATAAGTTTAAACTAATCATTACTAATCTTTAATATTATCGATTTCATATTCCAATAAATAGATAATACATGTGTGTAATGAGCCAATTGTAAAATAGTACAACTAAACTTACAAATTGCAAAAATGACAATAAACTGTTCAAATAAAGCACTTTAAAAAATGACCACAATTTAGACATGGTTCTTAAGTTATTTTGAGGAGTATATGTGAGCATGCTTGTTCAATAATACTTCATTACTGGAACACTAATACATGCTTTCATATAGGATCTCTCCTTAATGTAGGAGTATCCGAATTAACGTCGTTTACATAAAGTTTATTAATTATTGCATACGCATTTACTAACTCCGCCGAACTGAAAACGTCAATATGTTATAGGTTATTATTTGTATTGGGATATATATGCACTCGTTCTTCAGCGTAACCATATTGCGCGACTTTAGGAGCCCAATATGTATGCGCTGAAGAACGAGTGCATAATCCCATACAAATATAATAACCTTTTTATTGCATACGTATTTTTAATATAACAACGAATAATTAGAACAAAACAATAGGTTTTAACATTTAATTTTCATCAATGATATTTTTAGGAAACAAACATATTGTCGTTAGATCGTGGGAATTCAACATAGTTTACACCACGTGACCTACTTTCTTTGACATGAACAGAAAAGTGCACCAATCACGAACGAGTATACATCACACACCCAATATGACTCTACTACACGTCAATATGAGCGAATGTTACATTGCAAGTAAACGGAGCTTGTAAATGCGTATGCAATACTTATAGGTTATTAGATTTGTATTTGGATATATGCACGAGTTCTTCAGGGTAACAATATTGCGCGACATTAGGAGCGCAATACCTATACGCTGGAGAACAAATGCATATATCCCAATACAAATCTAATAACCTTTTAATTGCAAACGCATTTTTAAATTAAAGAGAATAAAATAGGTTGTAACATTTAATGTTCACGAAAAACATGTATTTGAAACAAACATATATTGTCATGACATAATGGGAATTTTCACAATGAAATCAACATTGTTTACATCATGTGACATACTTTCTTTGATATGAACAGAAAAGTGCACCAATCACGAACAAGTATACATTACACACCCAATATGACTTTATGGCGAATATTGACGTTTCCTGTTACATTGAAAGTAAACGGAGCTTGTAAATGCGTATACAATAATATTAGTTATTGGGTGGGCGACTGAGGCAATAGCCTAGTCCCCCTAAGGTACCCAATATATTTCTGTAGGGGTCAGTAACAAACCCAATTACTGATTTATTGCATCGAGCACATTTTTTAAAGTAAACACCGATATTTAACCGATTTTAATGGCGCGTCAACGTCACTGAGACGTTTATGGCAAGTGAAACGTTGCAATATTCGATAATTGCTCATTTATATTGTATATTGACCTATTCATATTCTATATGTTGTTATTTATATTCTATAATTCTTCATTCATAGTCTATATTTTGTTATTTATATTCTATAACTGGCATATTTATGTATACTTTGTCATTTATAATTTATAATAAATTATTGTTCATTTAAATTCCATATCATCATTTATATTCTATACCAGACCTATTTATATTGTATATTTGTCATTTATATTCTATAATTGTCTATTTATAGTCTATATCATTTGTATTATATAATATTTTATATATGTGTAGTTTCTCTATATGTATATAAATGCTCATTCATACTGTATAATTTCATAGTTATGTTTGTCACGCGCGTGCATAATGTAATAAATATTGAGGAAAACTTTCCATATCTTTTTTATAGAACTTAGATCAGACGCTTGGCCTTGATCGCAGTTGGCATGCGCTTTACGTTAGCGAACTTTTCCGCCGATGAAAATCGGCCTTGTTTGAGTGAAACGGGACATCCGTAGAGAAGCAGTCTATATTTTCACTATCATCCAATCAAAATCCTTGTAACGAACTCTACCCACAAGGCAATTATACAATATGAATGAAAACTCCTTTTTTGCACATAA
>JAWPHD010006478.1:0-144422 GCA_037043455.1 Cyrtodaria siliqua
GTGTTGCTGTAATAATTGGACAAGGGACAAAGAAAATTCTTCACATAGGTGTTAGAAACAAGTACTGTTATATCTGTTCCAGAGCTGAGTCTGTTGGGTGTGAAGCCAAGAACTCATGAATGTTTTAAAAATTGGGATAAATCCAGTCAGGCAATGGAGGCCGATATAATTGTAGAGGGGTTCAGAAATGCTGATAACTTTGGTGTGAGGTATATGAATATTATTGGCGATGGCGACTCTTCCGTATTTGCTCGAATAAGAGAAGACGTACCTGTTTGGGGTAGATATGTGAACAAATTTGAATGTGCAAATCACATGTGTAAATGTGTAAGAGGGAATTTGGAAAAACTAGTCATTGACAATCCATCATTCAAAGGCAAAGGGAATCTAACTCAAAGAACAAGGATAAGAATTGTAAGTGCTGTGAGGTGTGCAATTAGAATGAGATCGGAAATACCGGACAAAAAGAAGGCAGCTAAATTGTTAGATAAAAATATAAGAAACAGTGTGTACCATGTATTCGGTCACCATGACAACTGTAGCATTGACTTTTGCAAGGCGAGGAAAATTAATGCCAGTACACATGACAACCAAACTGAAGATGAAATTGATGATATGGCTAATAGTGAGAGCGATGACTTCATGTTAGAACAATCCAGATACTGGACAGAAGGTTTATCCATCACTGAACAGGAAGAGGCAAGAGAAGGATCAACATTATCAATTAATGAAGGCCAACGTGAAATAATTAAGAAAGTGATGGTGATTTTGAATCGTGTGGCTGAAAAAAGTAACAGATTAATCGGGAATTTTACCACAAACTTGTGCGAGTCGTGGATGTATATCAGATCCAAAGTTGATGGTGGAAAAGTGTTTAACCACTGCAACCGATTTTCATGGAATACGAGGTGCTATGCTGGTGCAGTAAGAACCAATCTGGGCCCAAAATGGGTTAAACATGTGTGGGAAATGTCGACAGAAACAAAAGCCGGTGAACTATTTGAAAAACATTATGAGAGAAGATTGACACAGATTGACATAAACAACCAAAGTAAAGGGACAGCAGAAGCTAAGAAAAAAAGATGGTAAAAAAAGATGAGTAATGTGAAAGAATCTACATGTAAAAAAGCACGATTAGAATATGGACCAGAAGCACTAGATGTTACTGCAGATGTGTGTGAAGAGGATTTGGAAAAAGCAAAGAATTCATTTCTTGACTCTCAAATTAACATTGACTCTGACACAATTGAAAAATTAGAAGAAAGTACGAGAGATCAGTCACACTGTGAAGTATGGAAAGAGGAGAGAAAGAAAAGACTTACATCATCAAACTTTGGAAAAAATAACCAAACGTAATCCAAATATAAAAGTAAAGCCATTAGTGACATCTATGTTGTATAGTCACTTTTCTGGTAACTTAGCGACTGATATTGGACTTGTAAATGAACCGAAAGCGAAAGAAGATTACATGAAAATTGACCCCATGGGACTTATAGTTTCAAAGGAGCACAAGTTTCTAGCTGCCAGTCCAGATGGAAAGGTTGTATGTAATGACGGTGACACTGGGTTGATTGAAATCAAAAACATTTTGTATAACAAGCAGATTACATTAACACAAGCTGCCACCTTGAAGACGGTGTCAAATATTTGTTTGCAAATGAAAGATGGAAAATTACAGCTAAAGCAACAGCACCATTACTAGTATCACTGTCAAGGCTTGTTGAACATTTCACATTATCATTGGTTAGATTTTGTTGTTCCGACTGAAAAACCATATGAAATCCACATTGAGCGGATTTTTCGTGATGAGGACTTCTGGATGAAAAAATTACCCAAACTGACAGCATTTTACTTCCGTGTCATCCTCCCAGAGCTGGCCGTTCCAAGAGAAGGAAAATACCCTGGCATACGAGAACCAGGATTATGGGTAAATTGACAATAGTATACATGTAGATGTGTATTACAACGTGTTCATAAATCCTTTAAGACAGGAACCGTTTGATGAATGTACTTCGCTCCGTTTTGTCGTGCCCTTAACGGTTTTCCCCTTGATTCTGTGACTTCAGTCATCGAGTACATGTGAGATTTGCTTCTTAGGTTTAACTTACTTTTTCATATAATTATAAATATATACATGTACATTTATTTTTTATTTTTTTCAAATCTACGATTTCTCTAATGTAATGTGTTAACTCGGGGGGATTTTTATTTACACTGTCCTGTTGTTTAGGGATGGATGACAGGGTAAGAATGAGGTTTGGTGGACCCTTGAACCGCTTTAAATGCCCCTGTGGTCCCTTTTTCCACTATTACAATGTTTATTTACTTTTTGCTCATTTTCTGCAACATGTTGTAGATTACAACATAGTTTAAAGAAGGCCAGAAATTAAAATTGAGGTGCATTAAACAGCTGGAGGTACATGCATGTTACTGTAATTATGGTAAATTGCTAATTTAGTTTTTCAAAGGTCATTGCTGTTGGCAATAAATGATTTAATTTCTTTTTGGAAAAGATTACAGTCGCTATCCCGCCAAAAACAAGCACATTTTACAACACAAAACAGTTATTCCAAACTGTATCTGTGTTGAAGTCATAAAATAATGCATAAATATGTACCAATTAAAAGTCTACATTTATTCATGCATACTTTAAATAGCTGTAATTGACAATGCGTAAACTGAATTTAGAGATGCTAAATCATAATTCGATGCCTGAAAGGATGATGTTTTGCCTGGCTTTTACATCGTTGATATTGTATATTCGCAACATCTGTAAGTTAAGCTATACTTATCGTTAGTCTAGGCTTAGAAATGGTGTAAATTTGTTCTCTATTGTTGGCGGGATAACGACTTTAACTTCAGTTGCAACCAATTTTTAGAAAGCATGTATGTTTTATTTCTTAATGTTTTGTTTCCTTTACCAATCAGTTCAACAAATCTCATACGAAGACGAAAGCAAAGCGGAAGAAAGGACATTCCGCATTACCACAGAAGCCACGGACAGAACAGCCAAGTACCAGTAATTGGCAGTTGTCTACAACCAGGTACCTTGACAGCCTTAACAAATTTAAGTAAACACACTCAGTTTGAAATTATTTGTTAGTTTTATCCTAATTATGATAATATAATGAAACCCATGCACACATAATTTTATAAAACATTATAAAAGCGTTTAAATGTTTACTTATGTCATTTATTGCATCATTAAACAGCAATTTTAAAGTTTTTACACTTGTTCCCTTTGGCAATAGCCTTCAATGTACAATCTAACGTACACGCATTAAGAGAGCACCAAAGGGAAAAATAAAAAACGGTCTCTTAACACAAGTGGTGTATTAATTTAGGTGCATTCACACTTTATATATAGACCAATACAATTGCCGACTGAGGTGTCTTAAGCAAGTTGCCTCTAGTAAAGATTTCACTTTATATGTTGCGGTTTTTTAATCACTGAAAAAAATCCTAATTTGTTATTCGACAAAACACATAATATGTTAAATATTTTGCAGAACTCGTCGTGAACAGCGCACTAAATTCCTAGGTCGCCGCATCAAACACCAGTGGTTGATTGATGGTCAACCTCGCTGGTATAAAGGTCATGTTGTTTCCATTATCAATGGACAAGATGGTGTAGATGCAGTGTATGAGGTTCTGTATAGCAATGAGGAGGAAACAACAGAAATCAACCATCTGATAGAAGATTTTAAGTGTGGTGAAGTTACCTTCATTGATTTGTAAGGTAAATAAAAAGATTTCATTTAAAGGCAAACACGCCAATCTTCATTCTCTTTTAAAAGTCACAGTGTCCCTCTAGTTTTCGACATAACTTCAATTGTTCAGTCATTTATGTGAGTTATAACACTGCTATAAAGCAGATAGTTTTGCCATATTAATAACTGTTTATTATATTGAACCAATACTATATATATATAAAGCTATAGGGGAAAAAAACAAATATGAAAAATCAGATTTTAATTTAATCATATGCAAGCAGTATGATACTGGATTAATAAATGAACATGCTAATTTTAATGTGTGATAAAAACTAACAGAGGGCCATCTCTCCCCTTAATATATGCTCATTTTTGCAGAAATTAACAAATAATACATGTATACTTTATTTCCTATATCTGTAACAAAAATAACACTAAAAGGCCCTTTTGGCACACCATACAACCAAATATTACCATTGTGAAAATAGTCCCTATATGGAGTAATGTTGATATTTTTACAAAATATAGCTGTTTTATTTTCCAAAATTATGGCCACATTCATGTTAATTATTTCAAAATTCAACTGGCACTGCTTCAGGAAGACTTTGAACTTTACTTATTCACATTTATTTTAAAATAAGATAAAACATTCAAGGAAGTTGAGATTCTGACATATGGTTCTCAATAAAACGTTACATAATTGTCAAATATTTATTTACTATATAATATTCAACCAGAAACAATTTCATTTTCAAAAACTTCATACACAGACGCTTAAAATGATATGCGATACATACACAAACAGTCAATAAATCATATAAAACAAATGATTTACTTTTTTTTTCATTTAGGGGGTTTAGAGGAACCTTAAAGAAGAAAGAAAAACACATATACATTCATACTATACTATGCAAAAAAAGAAACTTTACATGGGGTACTGATGGTTATAACGTCACTCTGGAACAATATAGTGTACGTATGTAAATGTTATATGAAACTTGGAAGCAATACCTGTGAGTTTGTAACAGCGTCGGTAACGGGTTTCTTCAAAATGAAGGTCAAATTTGAGGTCAAAAGACATAGGGGTCGATTTCAAAAATCACAAAAATGTGAAGAAATGTTTTAGTGACTTTTTGAGTATCAGTCTGAATGCCAATGTGCATTAAGTTGTGTTAATAGCGTGTGTGACCGCCGTTGGCCCTAATGCAGGTTGCTATTCTCCTCCTCATGGAATTTGTGAGACGGCGAATGACGTAATTGGGTATGTTCTGCCATTCAACAAGGAGGGCATGTCTCAGGTCATTGACATTGTTGATTTGATGATTATTGCGTACCCGACGCCCAAGCTCGTCCCACATGTGTTCTATGGGGTTTTGGTCGGGCGAAACCGCCGGCCACGGCAAGACGTTGACGCCGTTCTGAGCCAAAAACTGTGTCGTAACACGAGCTGTGTGGGGCATCGCGTTGTCCTGCTGCAGAATCACTCCCGGACCCCGATTTTGCATAAATGGGAGAAGATTGTTCCTCAGGATGTTCACATACCCTACTGCATTAAGGTTGCCCGGAACGATGACCAAATCTGTTTTCTGATTGTCCATTATGCCCGCCCAAACCATGACGCTGCCACCGCCAAACCTGTCTCGTTCCTGCACGCAACATTGGGCAAATCTCTCGTTCCGTCGCCTGTAAACTCTGACCCTACCGTCAGCAAAGCTGACCCTGAAGCGTGACTCGTCGGTAAAAATCACGTTTCGCCATTGGGCTCGGGTCCAGTGCCTTTGACGTCGAGCTCAAGCTAAGCGGGCGGCTCTGTGACGCGCAGTTAGAATTTGTCCTGTATAAGGTCGACGCGCACGAATTGGTGCTCTATCTTGTCTAAGACGATTACGTATCGTCTGAGCCGAGACCCTGAGCCGCCGTGCAGTTACCGTTGCTGGGGTAAAGCGATTACGTAAATGCGTTAACGTAATGAACCGGTCGTCTCTACGTGACGTCGCTCGGGGCCTACCTGATCTCTACCTATCCGTAACTGACCCAGTAGTTGCATACCGAGTTGTCAGGTTGTGAATTGTTTGCCTAGAGCACCCAAAATGAAGAGCAACGTCATTTACAGACGTGCCGGCTCTAAGCATACCGACAGCCTGATTTCTGTCGTTTTCAGATAGCCGTGGCGTTCCCGTTTTCAGTAAAAATTGTAAACAATTTTGTGTTTTCGTGTCAGTGATAAAGAGTACGTGTGACTGTGTAAGAAAAAGCAATTGAAATGAACCCGGGATAGGTCAACACGAGGTAAGTGGTCAAAAGCGGAAGTGAAAAGCGTGCTAGCCCGTGCACGGTAAAATTGCACAAAATCTTGTGTCGGTGTACTCTCTATACTCAGGCCAATAAGTAAATATCGATAACGTTCACATAAAGTCACCCTTAACCCTCTAAAACAGGTCCTAAAGTATGTAAAGTTTCTATTTTTGTTAAGTATATTTTAAACGGCCAAATATAATTAAATTCGAGGAAGTGATGAATACAAATAATGAACAAAAACTTAAGAAGTTAAGTGTGTTTATAGATATTGTCTTGAAAAGTGTAAAAACCTAGATATAATACGACGGTGTTGAAGTTACAAATTATGCCAAGAGTAACCACAGTATTATACGTTTGTCGCTAAAGTACAAATACTTGGTAATTGGTAGCTATTGATGAAAACTTTTATAATTATGTATATGCTAAATGATTGAATTATTATGTTACACTATAGCTCTTTTCTCGTTGTCTGATATGTAAACTAACATATTATTATTTTAACAATAACAACAATGTAGAAGATATGCTTACCAACAAAGTAATCCAACTAATAAGTATCGAGGTATCCATTTGTGTCAATGATCGTTATTTCAATTTAAATGAAATATGTTAAATTGCCCATTCCAGTTTCATTTATCCAAAGATGTTCTGAATTACCCACTTAATCCGGTTATGAATATTTCAACTTTGTGATGGCCTATCAAATAAACATTATCAGTGTGTGCAAGTAATTGAAAAGGTCACTCCATGCTGCATGCTTTTTTAATGATATTTATGTATACTCAACACATGACTATGGATAATTGAAACTGGCATACACGAGGCAAAAGGGAATGCTCCAAATGAATATTGTAAAGATGTATGATTTATTTATAGTTTACGAGTTGATGTAATTCAAATGAATATTGTAGGAGTTATTTGTATGTGTTCGAATGGTCAGTACATATTGTTAACGATGCTATAGAAAATATCATATCCTTGTTGTTCGACGTCTATTTACAACAAAATCTATAAATCATAATGTAAAAATAACGCACGATAAATGTACCTATTTCAAGGGATAAACTTAATCTGAAAGTTGTTCTCCCACTTTTTAGGCACTATATAACGGTGCTCAAATTTAGATAATATAATATACAACTGTTGACTTATTTGGTAGTAATATATATATTTTTTTATATATTTACCTGTTTGTTTTTTGTCATAAATATGAAAGAACTTGTGTAACTTTATATTATCACAAACTATCATGAATTATCTCTTTATCTGTTCTGTCGCTTACTCGCCATAATGATTGTTAAATATGATGTATTTCTATATATCCATTGCTGTTTACATATGTAAATCTTGGAATAAACATTTTTTAATTGAATTGAATTGATAAGCAATGCCGTTCATTCAGCTTGAATGCTGGCCAGGTGTCCGTTAACTTGGCTTGATTCCATTCTAGAGCCCTAATCTTTAATCTGATCTTTACCAAGCTCGATCAGAGAGTTGATTTCCATAAAAGCTTGGTTCCATGCGAAAACCAGCTGCGTCGGGTTAGAATCACCAGAAGTATGACTCTTGATTTATATCCAAATAACTGTTTACTGACTAAACGAGTATGAGAGTGGACCTTTGGAAACGTCCGAACACGATAAATACGAAATATTGCGGTCTCGGTTTGATTGAGACTGTTCATGACCCTCTGTCACCTTCATCTTTCATCATGTTTTAAGCAATATTGTCAAGACTGTTGATTTATACGAAATTTGAATTCGAAAACCAGCTAGATCGGATTAGTTTCATCACAGATAAGACCATTGGTTTAACGGAAATGCTCTGCTTTGGTTTGTTAACACTAGTTCCTTCAGTTTTGATCTGAAATTTACCAATATTTGTCATAATATTAATTCCATTAGAAGCTTTCACAAGGTCGAAATCTACCCACATCGGTCTGGTAACGGAAGAGTGGTGACCTTTAGACAGTTTAAAGATACGATAATTTTCTTCCTAAACACTTCGGCACCTTCTTATGTCATCTGGTCCATACCACATTTGGTCAGTCTTGCTTTGTACCAATGATAGCTCGTATAAATATTAAAACCAGCCAGATCAAAATATTTCTTTTAATTTGGCCTTTTACAAACAAACTGAGAGGAGTTGTGGTTTGACCAAGAGCATTGCACTTATTGTATAAAGTTTCAGGGATGTAGGTCATACATTTTGAATTTTGAAAAAGAAATCCGGAAAAGCATTGTTTATGATCTTTTCCTTTCACCTACTATCCATAAAAGTAATAAAGAGATTGGTGTGTATACATACGGTCTTACAGTTAAATTTTCATTTCGGAAAGTGTTTCTTAGTGCCTCTCAGGGTTGTGTCACTGTGTTTGATCTACTGATCACAAATTCAATAGGGTTCATTTATTTACCTTGGCACCTATTATGTTTCACGGGCGGGCGTGATATACTCCCAAAGTTATCACGCTGAAAGTGGATATCCATGGCGATATTGTTGACCTTGTTCCTCCTTTTAAGGAGATGTATGTTTTAAACTTCCGAAGCTATAGCGCGAAATACACTTTTTTATATGAGGCATTGATGATATTGGCCTTTGACTTACTGATCCCGAAAGCTACACGATTGGTCTTCATCAAAAACGCAAGGCTTCCGCCTCTCATCGAGGGCATTGTACCATTGCCGTTGCATGAATATGACTTTCGGGGTTATCTCGCAAAATGTGTATGACTATTTGAATGACCGTATGATTGAATTACAGCCATGACTTTTACCTACTGAAACAAAAATCAATAGGCCTCATCATATTCCCTAGATCATTATTGATACAAAGCTTAACAATTCTGGGTTTACCCTGGATGAGATTGATTGGAAACCAAAATGGTAACTTAAACTGCTATAGACAATCAATAGAAATATAACTGTAGAAATATAAAAACAGCTATCCAGACATTAAGTTGTGTTCTTACATCAGATGTTGTGTCTCATTTGTACAGAGAAGTAAGTAATCAGCAGCATTGAGTAGCAAAGATCAGCACTATTTGCTGTATTTTATGGAAAATTGTCGAAAATCTGTTGAAATACTGCATATGCTTGCCAGACAACAAATCAGTAAAATGACTACAATGTCGAATGAGCTAGATACGAAATTACTTTTTTGCTAGCTCAAACTCTTTGTCCTTCGTTTTTTAGATATTTTTATGTCGCCTGCGTAGCATGGCAGGCACGTGAGGATCACTTTGTCCGTCGTCTGTCATCCGCCATCCATCCGTCACGTTTTAACCTGCAACCTAACATTGGCCATAACTTGAAAAGTATTTGACCTATGTTCACGGAACTTCACACACATCTTCATCGCAAGCCCTTGAATGTCCATTAAGTCTGACTTTCATTCATTAAAACTTTAACCTCCAACCTAACCAAGCTCATAAAATATGTACCTGGTTATCACCTTTTTCGAAGTTGTTTTGCTCAACTAACAATGCTTAGGATGGCCAGATGTCTTCAGAAAAATCGAACAACGTTTTTATTGACGCCAACGTGTTAGCGTTATCACGTTTGATCATTCGGCACCAAATAATCATCGAAATTAACTACATGCCACACAATTATTCTATAGACAAAACACCAACATAATAACCAACAAATTTATATCGAACAAAAACAATGTGAAAGTATGAAATAACAAGAATTTATGCGCACGCTGGAATTCTACAATTTACCGTAAAAGTCTAAAATGAAAACGGTGATAATTTCAGAGTTATGGTACTGAAATATGGATGATGAATGTGTATGCCAATTTTCAAAGTTTTCTATCTATAAGTAGTATAGATAGTAGCGGTTCCAGCACAGTTTTCCCCTCGCGGGGAACTAGAAAAACTAATGAAATATGCCAGGGGGGACTCAGGCGTAACTCTCATTCACACCAAGATCTAAATGCAAGTCACGCCTGAAAAACACCAACATATTTCAACAGTTTTCTCAAGCACCCCGCGACGGGAAACTCCGCTGATACCGCTACTATCTATACTACTAATCAATCCGGTTTTGTCATTTTAATAACATAACATGTGCAACTCATTAAGCAAAGTCAGACGGAACCTGGCAGTAGTCTTCATCATCGCTCTGCATATCATTTTTTACCATGGAGTATTTTTTTTCCTACACTTTGCTATTTTGTATTTCAGTTCAAGATATTATTTAATATTTTCAATATCCTTGAATGGAACCCAACTATTGAAATCTTCATTGTAACCCTTCCATTTAATCAATGCTTGTTTCTTTTTGTAATCACGTCGTATTACTTTTTCAATCCTGAATATTTCTTGCTTTGCTTTTATCATTTCTAATTCATAAAAGCTTCCATCAACGTTTTCGTTGTTTAAATCTTTAATTTTGTATTTCAGAGGATTTGTGTTTTGAATTTCATCAACAACAAATATTTCTTCAGTCCAATTCGGGGTATAACCTTTCTCAAAAGTTCTTTTATATTTACTGATTCTAACATTATCTCCTATTTTAAACTTTGGCTTAATTTGATTACTTCTCATTTTTTTATACAAGTTGAAATATACCGTTCCTTTATTCTTTTCATTACTAGCTTCAGTTGGTGTCATTTTAATACTCCGATGTTTTGTATTATTATACTTATCAACCATCATCTGCAGCACATCTAAATATGTGTTTGTATTGTTAGCTGTAAAATATTTCCACATCCTCTCTTTTAATGTTCTGTTAAATCGTTCAATTACTACAGCTTTTCCGAAATTAAAAGTGTGATACATTTTGATATTATTATCATCAAGAAATTGCTTAAACGCCTTGTTGTAAAATTCCACACCTTGATCAACCCACAACAATTTACACTGTCTTCCTGTACTGATTATCTGTTTGAACGCTTTGGTAATTTCCAAACCAGTTTTATTTGGAACTGGTACAGCCCAAGCAAATTTACTAAATAAATCAATAACAGTAAGCAAATATTTAGTACCTTTATAATACTTTGAAAACTTTGCATGTCAATCAAGTCAGCAGACCATATTTTATCAATTTCATTAACAATAACACGGCGTTGAGTGAACTTTCTTCGTATAGGCTTACGAAGTTCATCTGCTAACTTGTCAGTCCATTTCAACGCCTTTTCTCGTTTTTTGGGTTTCCGAGTCCTAGTTTATATTTTGCACTAATAACTGGTTTTACAATCAAATTCTTAGCAATCTTTTCATCAATAGTTTTAGACTTACTAGATTTCAAACCAGTAAGCATGTTTGTATCACACATTGATTTATTACTAGGATTTTCATCATAACAAATATCGTGATCTTTGCAAACAGCATCTAACTCATTTACCGGCTCTCCGCTATCAAACGGATTACCCGGACCCCAATATTAATAACCAGGAAGTGTTAGCCTCTTTTGGGTTGCAAAGGGAGCAAAGCTTTATGAATATCAATATTTCCACCTTCTGTGTTTTTAACAAACTTTGTTTTAGTAATACTGCAAGACGCACAAGTTGCTCTTAACATTTTTCTACCATTTTTTGCCAAAATACATACTTAGGATCAACATTTTCATTTACCTTTTTTCTTTGATGCAATAACTCATATATAATATGATTAGATTAAACTTCGTTTACAAAATTATGATTTTATGATGTTTTCATTTTCTACTGGTTTGTAAGGTTTTAATAATTTGTAAAGAATATCGTACAAACTATTTCCTTCTTGCAACTTTTTGGCAAAGTACAAACAGAAATATCCGCACAAGACACTTGTTTTATCTTGATATTGAATGGTGTTGTATTTTATATTAGGTATATAATTTAAAACTTCTTTTGGTGGGCTCAGGCCAAACGGATCGAAGTAATAATTATCATAGTAACAAGTCCAGTGTGTACCAGGTCCAATATAATCATCAAGATTAATAATACCACATTCTTGTTTATTTTGTTTTGTCGGTAATTTGTTCTTGCTAAACACTCCCCTGAATTTCTGTATACCTAACCGCCTAATCCACTTTATTATGTCTAAGTCAGAGATAGGCTCGTTTTTGAAAATTAACTTTTTTTAATGAATGGGATACTTCTGTACGGTCTAATTTGCGAGTCTACTTGTAAACCTTTTCCACGATCAACTCTCAGTCCTTTTCCTTTTCTGCCTACTTGCAAACCTTTTCTAGTTAAACCACTAATAAGAAATCCAATCAATGGACTTCCTAATGATGCAAGCATTCCAAGAAATCCTCCATCTTCTTGTTGCTGCTTTGTCAGATTAATAGGGCAACAACCTTTATACTTTATCATCTTGTTTCTTTGTGCAAGTGGTAATTTATTCGATCTGAGAAGTGCTTGTTTTTTATCACTAGGAATAGTTACCATCCCATTTCCAAATAGTTTGCCAATTCAAGTACTAGCCAGACCACTAAGTGCTCCTGTTGCTAGAGGTCTTAATACTTTTGGAACAAATTTAGCAACTGTTGGTAAACTTGTTTTAGTCAACAAACCAGCTAATGCACCTAAAAAGCCTCCATTCTTGGACTGAGATCTCATTTGCGATTTTGATATATTTATGTCTAATCCCTGCCCGCCAGATTTAGCCTTGTTAATATTGTTAATCTGGGTAGCTGTAAGTAGCAAAGGAAAGTTTCCAGTTAGTTGGTTATTTTTTAACCTGAGCGTTAATTCACTTTTGTTTTCATATGCTTTTGCCAGACTTCGTTTCTGGCCATCTGATAAATTTACTGAATAATTTACGTAAGTCATATATATTATAAGTTAAATTAAACAATAACTAGTTCATTTCCAATAGTTTCAATAGCAACATCTTCCTTGTACAAGACTAAAGAATAAATTTTATATCTAGCTGTAGGAACGTTGTTTAGTTTATATTTCAAACTTAGTTGTTTTGGATCAATACTGACTTCATTTCCCTTGTAACTCAAATCGAAATATATCATTCGAATAGATTTTTAAAATTACTCACATTGAGTAATGTTCCAGTGTTTTTATCATTTTGTTTGTAAGAATAATTAATAACATCTCTGAATATTCTTATAATATTATCATAGCTGTATTCAGTTTCTGGATAATAAACTCCATTTCCAACTTCCAATCTAGCTGATTGTAAATAGCAATTAGAATCAGCAGCGTTTAGTTTAAAAGTATCTAAAAGGTGAAGAGTTTGTGTTTGAGAAGAACTCTTGTCTGACCTTTGTAGATAAACAAAAACATGTTTTGGACTTTTGACTCCAGCCGTTATTCTAAATACAGATTCTGTTAGTTGAGTACTTCCGCTTTCTTGTATCGTCTCACGGAGGTAGGACCATTCTGCTGATGTCATATAATTTGACATAACATAAGTTAAACCATCTGGGTTAAATATCATTCTAGGCATCCACAAAACTAATTTATTAATAACTACCAGGCCATCATCAACACCTGCTTTGAAAATTAGCACATTATCATCCGTTAGTTGCAAGCTGATTTGAATCTGACTAGGAGGAAGCATGTTTGTTTCCAAACCCCCAAAGAAGGAATATTTGTTTAATGGAATTATAGAATCAACTTTTTGATTAGTTATGATTAAAGCATGGCGAATCGCAAATCCTGATTTATAACCAGCTTGATCATCTCGAGATTCTGCCACAGTCGTATTATCTAAATAAAAGTATTCGTTTTTTCCGGTTGTCTTTGCATAATCACCAGACATTTCAAGTAAACTTTTGACATTAACAAATCTGTGAAGATTATTTCCATCGTAAACTATTTTTCCATTTTGCTTTACTTTCATTTGATTAATCAGCGAAGCTGCATCGTTAATTAAAGCAATTCTGTCAGCGTCTGCAAAAGCAGCTCCATCAGCAAGTTTGTTTACTTGAAAACTGATTTCAAAATATGCGTTATACCAATCAAAGTAAGAACTTCTATCATTTAGTGTAAACTGATAACCACTTTTCATTTGTCTGATATTATTTCCTGGTTGTGCTATGGGAGTATCTAACTGAATAGGTACATGTTCATATCTAGTATTATATTGATTACTTCGAAACATCTATATATACTAGTAATTAGATATTTTTTTATTAATTAAACGATTAATTCTTGCATGAATTCCCCTTCCGAATAGTAAATCTGTTAATTTTTGCATTTACATCTTCTTCAGTCCCAGCTACAACTTCGTTTTTGTTATCAGCCTTTGTATTTTCTTTTAAAATTATCTCACTTTTTGGTTTAGGTTTAATAACTGAAACTAACTTATCAGCAGCCATTTTTCCTACTTTATCTCCAAGTTTTTTAGAACCACTTTCTAAGATTTGTTTTCCAGCAGTTTCTAATGCTTTCTTGCCTGCTGTTTTCACAGACTCACTAAATATCTTTGATCCGACTTTTGAAAAAATGTCAAATATACCAGCTCCAGTTAATCGGTCAACTTGAGTATATGTTCCCGTACTAGTGTCATAAACTTTTTTTAAACGTGCCATATAACTTATGTTACATTAATTCCTTCAAAACAAATCGAAATGATGTGTGGACATCATTAAGATGAATAATCTTACCAGACAAATCGGTAATGTAAATATTAATACTGTTAATGATCGTTTTGTTTACTTCACAGATCCCGACTCTCATCGGTTCATCTTTAAAAGGATACGAACTCGTAAGATCAGCTGTGCTTATTTCATAAATGACATCCCCGTACGATCCATCAACAATATAATTACTTATCAAATCACAGTGGATATACAATGTATCAATAGAATTTGTTATGTTTTGTCACAGTTCCAAATTTAGTTTCTCTAATAACTGCATCTTTGTCAAACCCAATCAAGGTATGAAAGTTTGATCTCTCAAATCAAGTACGAATTTATTATGAATGGTAACCAAACATTTAAAACTTGATAAATCAAACTCAATTTTTATCGGGACAGGCGAGTCATCGGTTAAATCATTGTTTACAGCCAATGCTTCTTTTATGTAATTATCGATATCGGCATAACTGTAATTTCCGTTTGCAAAACTAATAGTTTTCAAATCTGTTCCATTGCTATACCTTATCACTTTGTTATTAAAATCTTCACTTATATTATACCACGAGTAAGTCATAGAATTAATCTTATCAAGTCCGACGCCATACTGTTTGTTCTTACCTAATATTAATGGTCTGTCAAATACAGTTGTAAAATTACTCGGAGTATTTGAGCTATTAATTATTGACGCTTTCTCTGATGATAATACACTTTTTTGTTCCATATAATATAGAATGGATAATTTTTGTTAATACTAATCATTCCGGTATGTAAAACATTTTCAAACTTGATTTTTCAAAATTAAAAAATTGTGTAGTGTCGGGTTTTATGTATGATCTGAAATTAAGATCAAACGGTTTGAGATATAATTCAAATGTTTCTTTTAATATTCGTTTGTCATTTTTTATTATCGGGTGAAGATTCTCAATGGTCTCATACGTCGAATAAATAAGGAATTGTTCTACATCTGCTCCTGCATCAGTAAAATCTATTTCAAATACATAACGGCCTTCTTTAAGAATTTTTAATTCATTTGGATAACGTTTTTTTATAATATTCTTCACCTTTTACAAGTGGATTGGCTACAAAAGTAAACGCATCGGTTCTTTCAAGTGGTTTTTGTGTTGGATGCGACACAAAAGTATCATCATTAACGTAATCTTGAATAATACTTATTCCATCTATCGTATATTCAACAAGTAGAATACGACTTAAATAGTCTACTTTTACTTTCAACCCATCAATTATATCAATAACTGCTGTGTGCCGGCTATCAGACTTTTGATTAAACTGTTTCAATGAAGCAATTTCACCATCAAAAGCTTTGCTTCTTTCATCCTGGGCAGCTTTCAATTGCTTTGAAGCATCATCAATAGCAGTGTTAAGTTTATCAGTGTTAACCAGTTTGCTCAGTGCAGTCTCAAGTTTATCAGTGTCAACCAGTTTGCTCAAAGCAGTCTCCAGCGGCTTACCATCAACCATTTTCTTTTTGATATCTTCAAATTCTTTGTTGATATCAGCAACGTTGGTGTTTATCTGCTCATTTAATATTTTAATTTGAGTTGTTTCGGTAGTAAAAGCAGTTCTCATTTGTTTTGAAGCATCAGCAATAGCCGTTTCAAGTTCATTATTGTCAACCATTTGTTTATTGATTTCTCCAATCCGTGTATTAATATTTTGAACACCAGTTCTTATTTGTTCACTTAATTTCTTGTAGTTTTCACTCTCTTCCAATACATCTTTCTTTTCTAGCTCTTTCAAAGCATCACTCAAAAAATTAATTTCATCTTTCAATCCGTTTTGAATTTCAATCATTTTTTCACGGTTTACTTGTAACTTTGTTTGTATTTGACTAAGTTTATCTTCAACACCTGTTGTCAATTTTTTTATCATGTCTGGAATTTTATCAATATCATAATCACGTATGATCTTTGTTATTCTTCTTTGAGTATATTGCCTTGTTACTGCATCATCTGCTTATTCCGGATTGCCTACATTGATAATTTTATTTTTTATTCATGTTAAGATCACTTCTCAAAACATTTTCCTGGTTTCTACCCTTGTGAAGATAATTAACCAAATGATTTTGTTTTACATACTCAGACAGCACAATACCAAAATGTGTAATATTAACACTGCCAGTAGTAACTTCCTCGCCAAGATCATTAAAAAGCCCCATTATATATAATATGATTAGATTAAATATCACAGGTGAAGTTTCTGTCTAGGGCGATCCAGATACAGAAAGTCGTACTGCTTGTCAGTCGCTTCTCTGCACTGCTCTTTGCTGACATCTTGTTCTTTGGAAAGCATACCCAGCTCGCGATTAACCGGAGTTGCAAAGAAGATGTAACGAGAACAGTTCAAACGAATGTCTTTGGGAGTTTTGGAATAAGATTGAGATAAATAAATTACACAACAATTGTTGTGTCTTTCCTGGATGAAATAATTAATAATATCGTTTTGACTGCGTTCACAAACATAATCGTCGAAAATGACTATCTTCTGATTATCTGAATCCAAATCATTGACAGTAATAACTTGATAATTTGAACATTCTAATATATCTTCAACCGAAATTTTATTCTTTTTTGCTATCTTTTCAAGTTTTTGTGACAAAACCTGATACTTAGACTGCTCCAAGTTTTTAGCAAACAAATAAATCTTGTCGTAGTAAACTAAAGGTTTCAGAAACATGTGAACTAATGTGTTTGTCTTACCAGAACCTGAATTACCACATATAAGCATTCTAAAACAACAATCTGGCATGAAGTTCCATATCTGTTTAAAATTACCGTTTTCTGTCTTCATGTCATAGTTTCCATTACAATAATAGTCAGTATTATTATATATGTCTAAAGTGTATTGTGGAATAAAACAAATCTCCCGTGGTAAACAACTTGGAACAGAAGCAGAGTGTTTTAAAGCTGATCAAGTCAGATATTACGGATATTACGATATTACGGATTACAAAAAGTTAAGATGAATATCCCAGGACCTACAAAACAAAAAGATGCAGATCCTGCTGTCTGGAGATCAACAATGAAAAAACCAGGGAGTCTATCAAAAACAGAAGAAAAGCCAAATATTATTTATTTGCTAGGATTAGAAGTAGAACGAAACTATATAAATAAAATGTTAAGCAAATATGAATCTCACAGTGAGATAACACGTCTGGAAAAGAAGATGGCTAAAATACAAAATGAGTCTGAAAAAGCGCATGCAAATATTAAACTCACACGAAAAAAAATTAAAAGCAGCTAAACCTGCAGTCAAGAAAGCAGTTAAGCCTCCGGCTAAAATGAAAGCAGTTAAACCTGCGGCTAAAAAGAAAACAAAAACTACATAATACTTGATTTAAATTAACTTGGTTTAACTTATATCAACTTATCTTAATTTATCTTATTTTAATCTAACTTATATTATTACATGTCGTTGTTAAAATGGAAAGAATTAGCAGATAAAATGCGAAAAGCGAGTGAGCTTGTTAAAGAATTCGGGAATAAGTTATCCGAAAAAGACTAGAAAAAGGAGCTAGTCGTGATTTGTACACAGAAATATTTAAACCTGTAACTGGCGAAATAAAAAGTCAGTCAGAACAGCTGACCGGACAGTTAGCTTCTCTTCCGAAAATAAGTCAGCAATTAGCCGCTCTTCCAGCAGCAATAGGCGAGGAAGTACAAGAACATGAGGCATACCAGGGATTACCCCAGTTATTTGCCAAAAAAAATCATTCGGTAAAACTTGACGGTGATTTTGATGCCGGTATTAATAAAGCCGTGATAAAAGCATATAACTATCCATTACCAATGCAATGCTTTGGTAGATTATAGAAGTAGGATTACTGATTTAATGTCGTTAAGCAAAATCATTTTACCTGGAAAAACCGTTTCAAGAAAGGATTACAACAAAATAAAAATTCCTACAAAGTCGACAAAGATGGCCACTATGGAGTGTTACAAATTGAGTTACCTAATCTTGTTGGTCATCACAAACTTATTGCCAAACAAGGAGAAGCAGTTGTGCTAGATATGAAAGTGGATGATGATTTTATAGACTTGATAACAAAGCGTTACAATAATAAAAAAAACTTATTCAAAGCTGTCTCAGAATGCTTTTAAGGAACTAACAAAATTATCTGGTTTACCAATTCACAAAGGTTCTTCAAAGTTCAAGAAGATTTTAGGAGGTTGTGTTGATGTTGAATATTACAATAGTCCTAATGATTTGGTTAGTGATCTAGAGTTAGTATGCGGAAGTATCGAATCAGGAAATAATAGTCCACGGATAATAAATAAAGGTATTACATAATTGATGAATTACTAAAAATAGGTAAAATATCATCCAAAGAACATGAGCAACTATTTTCTAAATATCTTAATTAAATTATTGTCTAACTGTAATTATACATGACACAAATTACTAACAAAGAATAATTAATTGATCACTTGACACGACTTGTGGCTGCATACAGGCGTAGCTATAAATCGTGCGGTATTATAAACATAACATTACAGATTGCCAGTGGGATAATTGGTTGTACTGCTGTATTGGCATTGGTTCCGGCAATTCCTGTTTTCGTGGCTGCAGTTGGTGCAGTTCCTCCAGTAGATGCTGTTTTAGCGAGCTAAACAAGAATAGCAGAAAGAAAGACTTTGTTAAAAAAACATCATAGGAGTTTCAAACAACTTCTATAATATGTCCAAACAACCACAGGACTAGATAATGATGAGGAGATAATTAGGATTGTCTTTAATAAAATTTTAGAAATTCAAAAAAATGACAACTTTACAGAACCTCTGGAAATGTATATGAAAAGGTACAAGCTTAATTGTTTCTATATCCTATCATACTTTTTCTGGTTGATTTTGTTTTAATCGGTTTTGTTTCTTTTTCTATTTTTAATATTTTAAATATTTTAAATATTTTCTGAAAAATGTATTCAAATTTGATTGATCTTTTTCGACCTTCTATTTGATCCAAAATCTTTACAATTTTGTAAAACAAATCTTCAAATCTTTGTCTGTTTGCAGAAGACAAATCAAATGCTACCAAGTATTTATCTAAGTGGTACTTTCTGTGGTAAATAGTTTTCTTTCGGCTGTAATTGTAACCTGCAATAAGACTGTAGCCATTGTGAGTGCCGCAATTAAGGCAAACACGTTCGTTATCGAAAACTTTACAAGTATCGTTACAATTTATACATGCGTAAGTACACTTGTAACACAGCTTGGCTCTGGTACAATATTTACAAAGCTTCTTTTTATTAGTTGCGTAAAATAAGATGCAATCTATGCACGTCCCAGGGGGATCAATAATATCCAAAACTCTTTCACAATATTTGCAATTCATTATATTATAATATAGAATTATATTTTTAAAATATAGGCTTAAAGAAATATTATCTTATGTAATTATATAAATGGAACGTATAGAAAAGAAAATCAAAAACTTTAAGAAAAATCAAACGGAACATGCAAAATTATTGATTTTGAAGATATGAATAAACTTGAAAAAGAGTTAATAATTTTTTCAAACTTTCAAGATTTGACAGAAAGAATCATAACAATGGTAAAACAACTAAAACTGTCATGGAAAATAAAAAAGGAGATATAAAAAAAATTACGTTCTTTGTGCACGAAACAAATTTCAGAGGCAACCAGTTACCATCCAAAGTTATACGAAGTTTCTTTTATTGCCCACTATGATGTTTTACTTAAGCAAGGAATTGAAATTATTATGTATGGTTGAGTTAAAAAATATAATCTTTAATATATGAGTATTTACAGTTATGCGGAAGAAGAAAGAAAACATTTTGAAGAGGAACAAAAGGTTTATGAGAAAGTAGCTGCTTACGAGCAGGCTCTTTTAACCAAGACAAATGAACTTATCAAAGAGTTTGAGACAGTTCACATGCAACGATTGTCAGATGATATTGCAGCTTTTAAAAAAGATTGGGCAATAAAAACTGAGATTGAGTGCAATGATGCTGTAAAGCTTCTCACAGATCTAGCAGAAAAGAAAATTAAGATTTTTACTGAAACACAATTAAAAGTAATGTCTGAAAATGTTCGGTTGTTCAGAGATAATCTAATCGGCAATCTAGAAAAACCTCATGTGATTAATACTGATATCGGATGCTATGAAGACTTTGAAACGTTTGTCGAAAGTTTAAAAGGAATAATTGATGCAGAAGTTTTTGATAAAGACGAGTTTATAAACTATTGCAAATACAGGATAAAAATAAAATCACTGGCAGCTGGAGGTGATCTTGAAACTGTTGATTTTGATAGATACTGCAAATATCATGTAAAAATAAGTCAGATGATAGATAATAGAGTTCTTGATGAAAAATGCTTTCGGAGATACTTAGACATTCTTCTGGATAATGAAATAGATGCTCTCTTGGATGAGATTACTAACGAAGACACCAATGAACATGTTTATGAGGTTACCGATGAAGATACCGATGAAGACGCCGACGAGGATACCGATGAGGACGCCGACGAGGATATCGATGAGGACGCCGGCGAGGGTGAAAATATTAAATAAAAGAATGTTATTTAATTAATTAATTAATTAATTAATTAATAGGGGCTTAAAGAAATAATCTCATGTAATATTATATAATGAGTATCTGAGAAATTGAAACATCCCCAAAACAGTATAGCAAGGTTTTTAAAGTAGACGGTTATTTAAGTAATGATCCGGTTGTTCAACTACAAAAAGCACACACTCCTGCTGTAAAGTTTCTCAAAGCAGAACTAGAAAGAACAGGTGGATTTAAATTAAGCATTGATGTAAAACTTACTTTTAAAAAACAAGTACTGGATGCTAAAGGAGGTTTTGATTATGCATACAAAACAGCTTACTTTGCCTCGAAGGCTGTAATAATATTAAACAAAGATCAAATATCAGAAGCATTAGACAAAGCACAGGAAGAAATTATGAATAGAATTGGAAATTGGATTCGGGAGGGAAGTGGTAATTGAGACACTAGACGCACACTATATAAATCGAATAAAGTATAAGCCTTTACGGGGTAGCTCTTATTTGGATTTTCCAAAAGAACATGCTAATGCTGAAAAAAGGATTGATAAATATAAAAAATGAAAAAGATAAAGAGTGCTTTAGATGTTGTCATTTGGCTTATACATACCCTGTTGAAACAAATCCCCAAAGAACAAAAAAGTATAAAAAGCATATTGGTGATCTTGATTACAAAGGAATTACATTTCCTGTTACTATCAAACAAATCCCAAAAATAGAAAAACAAAACAACATTTGTTTTAACATATTTGGGTACGAAAACAATCAAGTATACCCTTTGCACATATCAAAAAATAAAGCAGAAAAAACAAGTGATATGCTTTTAATCACCGAAGAAGAAAAAATCATTACGTGTGGATAAAAGATTTTGACAGACTAATGTTTAGTCAAACAGCATACGAGGGGAAAAAATGGTTTTGTAAAACATGCTTGCAGTGCTTTAAATTATAAAGAGTTCTGGAAAATCATAAACCTGTTTGTCTTTCACTTAATGTTAAGCAAGCAGTAGAGATGCCAAACAAAGATGAAAAAGTTAAGTTTAAAAACTACGACAGACAGCTAATGGTTCTGTTTGTTATATATGCTGATTTTGAAGCAGTAACCGAAAGAATTTCTTCAGCATCAAACAATCCTAAAAAATCACATACGGAAGCATATCAAAAGCATACTGATTGCAGTTATGGGTATAAGGTTGTTTGTTGTTATGATGATCAATATTCAAAACCAGTTGTGACATACAGAGGACCAAATGCTGTTTACAAGTTTTTGGAAAAAATGATAGAAGAAGAAAAGTGGTGCAAGAAAACTATGAATGCAAACTTTAAAAAAGATCTAGTAATGTCACAAGAAGAAAAAGCTGGATTCCAAAAATCTAAATCATGTCATATTTGTGGTAATGGTTTTGCAACAACTCTCAAAAAAGGTGACGCGGGTTATGCAGTGGCATACAAAAACTCCATCAGAAAAGTCAGGGACCATTGCCATATAACTGGAAAGTTTAGAGGAAGCGCTCATGACATATGTAATATTAATTTCAGGTTGACTAGAAAAATACCTGTTGTGTTTCATAACTTCAAAGGATATGACTCTCACTTCATAATGCAGCACATCGGGAAGTTTAAAAGAAACATAAATGTTATACCAAATAACATGGAGAAGTACATGGCTTTTATGTTAGGACAAAGTTTGGTGTTTATTGACAGTTTTCAGTTTATGTCTCAATCATTAAAAAAATTAGTAAAAAACATCTCTTCGTTTCAATACACCTCTCATGAATACTCTGGCGACAAGCTAGAATTAATAAAACGAAAAGGCGTTTATCCTTATGATTACATGAACAGTTTTGAACGCTTCAAGTATACTAAGTTACCTGGCAAAGATAGCTTTTATTCTCAATTAAATGATGAGCATATTTCAGATGCAGATTACGATCATGCTAAAACAATATGGAAAACATTTAAGATTAAAAATATGGGAGAATATCATGATCTGTATCTTAAGACTTATGTGCTGTTACTGGCAGATATTTTTGAAAACTTTAGAAAAATGTGCATTGAGTATTACAAATTAGATCCTTGTCATTACTTCAGTAGTCCTGGTTTAGCCTGGGATGCATGCCTCAAGATGACTGGTATCCATCTTGATTTAATAACTGATATTGATCAATATTTGTTTGTGGAAAAAGGATTAAGAGGCGGTACGATTTATATCGCAAACAGATATTCACAGGCTAACAATAAATATTTGAAAAACTATGACAAGAAAAAAGAAAACAAGTACATAATATAGCTTGATGCTAATAACTTGTACGGGTGGGCCATGTGTCAACCGTTACCTACTGGCAACTTCAAGTGGGTTGATAAGTTTGAAAAAGGAAAATCAAATTACATTGTTGAGTGCGATATTGAGTATCCTGAGAAACTGCATGACTCGCATAATGATTATCCTCTCGCCCCGGAAAGTTTAAATATCAAAGATGAGTGGTTGTCAGACTATTTTTAAAATTTAAAACAAAAGTTTAATTTAGGACATTGTAATGTTAATATACTTGTTACGACGTTGAAAAATAAAGAAAAGTATGTCGTGCATTTTAGAAACTTAAATTGTATAAAAAGCGTGGATTGAAGGTAACAAAAATACACCGAATACTGCAGTTCGACGAATCAAAGTGGTTGAAAACATACATATACTTTAATACTTCCAAGAGAACAGCTGGTAAAAATGCTTTTGAAAAGGATTTCTTCAGACTGATGAACAATTCAGTTTTTGGTAAAACTATGGAAAATTTGAGAAAAAGAATTAATGTTAAATTGACTCACGACGAGGAGGTTCTCTTAAAATATGCAAAAAGACCTTCATTTATTTCTTGTAAAATGTTTAATGAAAATGTATTTGCCATAAACAGAATAAAAGAACGATTAGTTTTAAATCGTCCTTGTTATGTGTGTATAAAGTAAATGATTTAATGATATGAAAATATTTATACCATCTTATCCATATGTACATTTGTTTATGTTGTTTCATTTAGTATTACCTGTCATTGTTTTATGTTAACTATTTGTATCCTCACAGGCCTTAAGGCCTATTGGAATTTTGAATAAAACATATATATATATGTTGGCATGTGTATTTTAGACTTGTCAAAATATTTGATGTATGATTTCCATTACAACTATATCAAAAACAAATATCATAGAAAAGCTAAGTTATTATTTACTGATACCGATTCCTTGTGTTTTGAAATAAAAACAAAAGTTGTGTATGCGGACTTTTACAAGGATAAAGAACTGTTTGATAATTGTGATTATGATCCAAAAAGTCAGTTTCATTTTAATGATAATAAAAAGGTTATTGGCAAGATGAAAGATGAAACGCGCGGTGTGCCTATTGTTGAATTTGTTGGTTTGCGAAGTAAACTATATTCGTATGTGCTAGATAATGAGGTTAGTGCAAAGAAATGTAAGGGTGTTAAAAAGTGTGTTGTTAAAAAACAGATAGCACATGACGATTATAAAAAGATTTTGTTGACGGCAACAGAAGCTCACCATGAGATGAAAGTTATTAGATCACAAAAGCATAATATAAGCAGCTATGCAATAAATAAAAAAAGTTTATCAGCTTATGATGATAAACGGTACATACTAGATAACGGACAAGATACGTTAGCATACAAGTAAAACATACCATGATAGAGTATGATAGATGTTAATTGTAATAGTTGAGTAGCATTCAAGGGTTTAAAACTAATTATATATAGTATTATTATATAATGGAACAAGAAAGATTAGAAAAGGTTTGCAGAAAACTTAACCATTTAAAAGATAAATATAGAAGAGAATTGATGAGAGGTAAGCAACTCCAAGTAGAATATGAAATAGTTCGTGATGATTTTATGGACACAAAAAAAAGGCGATTGCTGGTTGAAATGGATAATTATGAACGTGAGCTGGCCGGAAACAGAGAAGAGCTTCTTGAACTGAAATACAAAATAGCAAAGTGTAGGAAAATAAAATACTCCATGGTAAAAAATGATATGCAGAGCGATGATGAAGACTACTGCCCGGTTCCGTCTGACTTTGCTTAATGAGTTGCAAATGTTATGTTATTAAAATGACAAAACCGGATTGATTAGTAGTATAGATAGTAGCGGTATCAGCGGAGTTTCCCGTCGCGGGATGCTTGAGAAAACTGTTGAAATATGTTGGTGTTGATTCAGGCGTGACTTGCATTTAGATCTTGGTGTGAATGAGAGTTATGCCTGAGTCCCCACTGGCATATTTCATTAGTTTTTCTCGTTCCCCGCGAGGGGAAAACTGTGCTGGAACCGCTACTATCTATACTACTTCTATATGTGTTTGGAATATTACTGTACATTCAATATCTTAACCAAAAATCTAAGTGGAAAAGGGGAATACTTCCGGTAAAATGCAAAACAGAGTTGGTGAGTGTCGCATATGGTTTTGTAATGATGATAAGTATGTGTGCCGAGTTTGAAAGATAACTGAAACAAAACTAATCAAGAAGGGATATAATTCAGATAAGATACATGACAGGTGTATGGTGCTTGACATATAACGTTATGAAATAATAATGTGTCACATTTCAAAGCTTTCAGGCAATAAGTTTTTGAGAGATGAGTGGGGGTGGGGGTGGGGGTGGGGGCGGGGGGAGGGGTGGGGTGGCAAATATAACTATGACCTTCAACCAAAACGTCAAAAAGCATAGACGACAGATCACAATCTGGCTAAAACTAGTGTTGAATATGAATGTCTTACTTTTACTTGGAACTTGGTCGTACCGCAAACGGGTATATCTATCTAATTGAATAGTGTAATGGATGTCAGCTGAAGGAAATTAGGCTAGTATAAAAATGTTCCAACTTGAAAAACAAATAGAACACCGCGTCTTAACTCAACATTGTTCTCTGCACGTTAACGAACTTTTTATGAATTGATTGATGTGCGCATGAAGTACATGAACCGTACAGAGGAATGACATTTCCAACTGTACAACTTAAGTGAAGTTTTATGAGCAAGATAAATGAACATGCCATCATATTATGTTTAATAACAGTTATAATTATGCATAAGTTGTTTAGCAAATATAGTTAAGACTTAATTAATAAGATAATTAAATACACTCATCATATTAGCGTTTTTAGATATGTGCACAAGCAACGCGCAATATAACTCTGTGGTCGCTTATAGGGAAATCCTTAACGAGATGGTAGGCGTGTGGTTCCTTTCATGAACGAGGGGATGCCAGATAATGAAGAAAACAAAACACGCATACCATCGAGTAAAGAATTTCCATATAATCGCACCCAGGAGTTAAATAATCTATTCAGTATATTCTAAATAATTTTATGAGTGAACGTTTTACTTTAATGAACGTTATCGGCGGATGACGTCGACGTCAGCAACTCTTTATTGACGCCATAACTCAATGTCGCAGTTAGTTATTTTTGTGTTCTTAGTAAGTCATTATTACGAGTATTTAGCGATTATGAATTGTCTTTCACTGAGAAATACGATTTTTCACCCATAGAAATGTAATAACAAAAAGCCTCAATGTTCATTCAGTTTATCGTTATAAGTATGCTATCAGACAGGACATTAATGTAATTCACACCACCATTTTTTAGAACGACCACCTTTGCAATCAGACAGGACATTTATGTCAGTAACACCTATATTTTTTTAGAACGACCACATGGTATAGTAATGATAAATTGAAATCAACAGTCGACTAGACATCACACTTGACAGTTTTCTTGAGAATTAATTTTTAATGTGTTTGGTATAAACGTTAAATTCATGTGTCATTTCTTGTTTTTACTGTCATAACATAGTGATTAAAGAGACGTTGTTTGTTCCAATGACATAACAAGGTGAATAATAAAGCGTGATACCATATATATGTAAGTGTTTGAACGTTGTGAAAAACATTGTCCAAACCGAAAGTCAAAAAAGCCTTTACAGAAAATAGACCAAATAAGTCAACCGAATTAAAATAAATATCAGTTGCCTAATACTACGAATTGAACACAGTCTGACTCTGCCGCCCTAGACTACTACGCATTACGTGGTCCCGCCTTAATTCCATTACGTGATGGGAAAGCTTATATTAGCAGGATTTTATAACGGATATTTCGACAATAAAACACTTTTAAAAACATTATTTACTGAAAACATGCAATAACCTGTTTAAATTTATCTATTAAATGTTTTAATTTTACAATATGCAAACTTTTTTAAGCCAACATTAACATGATTAGGTTTATTTTGATACCCCCGCCAACCGCGTTTTCGCTTCTTGGGGAAGGGGTTGGATTCGGTATGACAGTTAATACTCGGACCACGTAATGTGACTTGCCATCATTAACTGATATTATAAGGAGCAATGTAATCCTTTAAAGATAAGTAAACACCAATCTTTGAAGCTCGAACAAATGTAACGTGAGAAAGTGTTGATTTTTACGAATAGCGGGAGATAATAGTACTGGTTCTACCCGGAGAAATAGGTGTGCTCTACCTCTAGCACAAACAAAAAATCGACCGCCATATATGACCTATCATGTGCTAAGTAATAGATAGAGTCTGGTCTCAGCGAGTTGGCTTATTTAATCCCCTAGATGGCCTAGATGGGTGTAGCCCTTCGAGGTGTTTAAATAACCAACGAGCTGAGACAGACGCTATCTTTTTTGTAGCATGGTGTACTTAGTAACACTGTGACGTCATAGTGACCGTACTCTAAATTCCAATATCCGGTAGTTGTAGTACGGTATAGCCACGCCCCTTTAGTTACCCTAAATTAAACGATTTAATCAAAGGAAATGTCACCGACCATGCTACAAAACGAATTAAAACAACATTCAAACAAAGTACTAACAACACACTCCAGAGAAGGCCAGTCTAGGCTCAAAATACATAGAGAAAATGTCGACATGATATCTACCCTTCTGGATAGAGAATTTAATTATCTATGAAGTACTCCTTTGCTATGAAAGTATACGTATAAGCTACGTAGCCCTTTTGTAATAATTGTAAAATAATTTAAGTTTATTCTTTTGACATTAGCCCTTTTGGGTTAACGCGATAATTCAGATACACATAGAATGTAATCCGTTGGTTATTGTCGCAATTTTTTGTGAACAAAAAACGCCTGATCCGCCATCATGGGTAAATAACTGCAAATGAATACGTAGCCAAAGTAAACAAGATATATATTATATATCTTGAGAACAAGAGAACTATACTGATAAAAATGCGTTTAACAAGTAAATAACATGGTAAATCCAATGGAACAGATGGTTGGGGACGACTTTTTTATACTCAGTAGTGATTTTGCTTAAGAATGAGTGTTATCTAGATTTTAAAAGACACAAAATAACACAGGGTAAAAATTTACATTTTATTGAATCTGCTTTAACGAACATTTAAAATAGAAACTATTTTAATATAACTTGCATCTTGGTAAACCCAATACAAATTAAATTGTCTTAAGCTTATACTAACTGTTCGTTACGCATGTTTTACATGTTTTATGTTGTATCTTTATTGTTAATTTACATGTGTTGCTTTGTATATATTAATATTTCATAGGTCGATATCGGCTCAAAATCTCATACATTTTAAATATATTGTTCTGAACGTTGTGTATGATGGCTTGTGACGCTTTAATAAATATTCGTCTTCTTCTTCTTATTCGTTGCAGCGGTCATGAACTCTATAAATAACATAATCATCAAGTATATGCAGGGCATCTACGTAAACAACTGCTAACTGTTTTAATTTACTTGCTTCACAGAAATTACAAGTTTATACTTATTCCGATGTAAAGGGAGGTAATTTTAATAAAATTTGGTTCGTTATTTCATTATAATGACAAGGTTGTTCTCAATTTTTATTTTCAATTTCTAACACTTGAAACCCAGAACAGTTATTTAATAAAGTGTTACTATGTTCTTGATAATATTCTTATATTGTTATTTGAAATATCTGTTTTAACTAAATGGGGCATAACTCTGATATTTACCTTGGATCATATATTATAAGTATAAAATGAAAAACAATCTATGTCAAAGCAATGTTTTCAAATACTTCACGTTATAAACATGATAAAGTAGCATTCAATTTATTTAAGCTAGATGTGCAAAAACACTTGCTGAAATTAGTATTTTTCAATATATTTGAATTTGGAAAAGTGTACGTTGTTCTCTTGCACTTGGATGATTGTGTTTGCTTCGGCTTCCATTCCAAAGAACAAAGCTCAGGAAGTATAATAAATATGCCACGAATATGTGTGGATGTCGCCGGCATGTCGTTAACTTATTTTCTTATATAATATTGGCAGTCAATAAATGAAGGCTGGTTGTCGTTTCGAGCTATTGCCTTGACAAATAACGGCAAAATTACACTACAAAACCGCTTATTAAAACTCTTTCTAGGTATTCAGGTCATATTATACAATTATGGACTTTTCAGCTGTTATACATGATGTGATATGCACCAAAAAAATCATTATTGACCGAGGCGATAGCCGAGGTCAATAATGATTTTTTGGTACATATCAACATCATGTATAACAGCTGAAAAGTCCATAACTGTTTTATTATATAACCCTCAATTTACAATTATATAAAACAGGTCAATATCAAAAAAACAATTATATAAAACAGGTCAATATCAAAAAAACAGGTCAATATCAAAAAAACAGGTCAATATCGCTAGATATTTTTTCTAAAAAATTACTTTTTAGCCAATGAAAACGCGTCTATTTATAGGTTATATAATAATATACTATATTTGTGCCGATTAAAAGTAAATGTTTCAAATACCCGTGGTTAAATACGCGTTTAATAAATTATGAGTTGGTAACTCTTAATTCGACGGTCCAGTTTTGGGGTTTGGTTCGGCCGTTTATATTGTGTCTATAGAGTCAAGATATGTCAGCTATATATACCTTGTTGTAAGTAGGTTTACAAACGGAGTACATCGGTTGTAAAATTTGCCTGTTGATGGCGGGATGAGGCCTTAAAGTATCGCGGTGATCGTTGCTGCTACTGAACATAACATGTTTCAAAAAACATTTATTTACCACATGATTTGCATTAATTAATGAATTGCTCTAGTGTAATTTAAATTATTGTTGTTTTCTGTCAGATGTTTTCCTAAAATGAAATGAATGTTCGTTAAACACTAGTGTAGTTGCTTCATGTTTACGATGACACCTACATTATTCTGTAGAAAGAATGGGTGATACATAGTTCACGAGGAATATGAAAAATATCACCACTCATTAAGTAAACGTTTTTCATTATTCAAGGTTTGTTTTCTCTAGCGATATGACACGAATTGTATAAGTTTGTCACTATAGTGTTATGTTAATATTACACGGCATGACACGAATGGTATAAGTTTGTCATTACAGTGTTATATAGAGAATATTATGTCAGTGCCTTTTACTATCAAGTTTAAGAAAACGAAGAATGGCGAGGCACTGCCGAGCCATTCTTCGTTTTCGTGCCGAGCCTAATAAATGCCGAGCCATTCTTCGTTTTCGTGCCGAGCCCAATAAACTTGATAGTAAAAGGCACTGACGTAATATTCTATTTATCATGTAGATTATACATATTTTCTGTAGGAATTACTATTATTACCTATTTCTCAAAATGGTAAGCTTATCGAGGACGTCGCCATGTTGTTGTTTTTTGTTTGTTTTATGACGTCAGGCAAAGTTACGTGCATGACGTCAGATAACGTTACGTACAATAAACGCCGAGGGATTCCGCATTAATTTGCTTTATTGGCCAGTGCCTAATTAACTCAAAATTTAATAGGTCACCCCTTTATTAGGCAGAAAAGTGCATATCTGCATGATAAATTAATATAACACGGCATCTGTCAAAGTTAATGTAAACATTTTCTTTACTGGGAAAAGTGAAACAAAAAGAAAATGTGAATATAAAATATATTTCTAATCATATTTTAGTTAACAAACTCAGTCTTATTATATTTTTAAATATATCTATTATTTCATGTACACTACAAATTATGCCACACTGACGTATTTGATTATTTTATGATTCACATATGATACATATTAGGAAAGGAGTGGTATATGACTTTTATATAAAACTTTTTACATGCGAATCATGTAAGTCAGACAAATAGTGTATAGTCCCTCCGTCACAAAACCAATAGGACGTCCTAAAGGTATAGGTACAATGGACCGATCAGAAAAATAATGAATGGGGTCATTTCAAACTTGAGATCATTTTCCGATCAGGTTCACAGTTTCTACAGCTAGAAGGAGTCGTTAGCACCTCACACTTGCTATTAGATTATATTGACCAATTAAATAATACAAATACATATATTGCACATGTTACTCAAGGGCCTAAAAGGGGTGTGACAATATCTACAGCTTTTGTGAGTGTCACTAATTATATAATTATTGAGTCAGTGCATTCCGCTAATGACCGCCGTTGACTAGACAGTTGTACAGGACAAATGAAGGAAATAGATGATTTGTAAGAAGAAAGATAAAAACACCGGACAGGGAAAGCAGCACTCAAGGACGACAGCCAACCACAAAACATAAAAACAAACACGCAAACAGACAAACGAGAAGGCAAAAGCAATAAAAAAATGCAAACCACATCACAAACACAAAAGGGTTGACAATAGGGCTACCGCCTTGGAACGGTCAGTGGCAACAAAGGCTAAGTTGTAATAATTTCGAATATTCGATTGGACTCAAGTAAGGGGAGGTTATTTCTCCTTTAACGCTTTCTCTTTTTGTTGAAGATATTGAATTGTTTTTATGAGACAGCAGTAAGTCTGCACTTACAATAGATGATATAACCTTAATTCTTTTACTTTTAGCAGATGATATGATTTTGATTGGACAATCTCCTGTGATAAATGGGGATTAGAGGTAAACGCAGACAAAACAAAAATAATAGTTTTAGAAAAGGGGCAGAATTTTAGTTAATGAGACATTGGTCTGCAACGGAAAATAATTAAAAATAAGTCAACAGTTTTAACTAACTGGAAACTGTGTTTAAATGTACTGGCTCATTTAAATTTAATCAAGAGACCTCAGCAGGAAGATCTTAGCAAGGGTTTTACGAAGACAAAAGAGATAAAAAAAATACATTTGAAATTATGTGAAAAACTTGTTAATAGTTAAAACTTCTGCTAGGAATGCTGGTATTTATGGAGAACTAGGTAGATACCCATTGTATAGTTTTGTAAGATATGTAAAAACGATAAGGTATTGCAGTTAGGTAGTCGACTCAAATAACATTTTAATATCTACTGTTTATAAAGATAATACCAGCATGTTCAAAAATGGAAAGGTGATATTGAAAATAATCATGTGTTATAAATGTATATTCATTTTAAGACATCGTTTTCATATGGGGTTTATTTTTTTGTTTTGAATATCTTGCCATCCACATTAGGAACTGCCTTGTCGAGGTTGAGACTATCCTCTCATAGACTTTGAATTAAAACTGACAGATATTTTACATTGAAGTTTTAAAATGTTGAATTGATGCAAACTGCTATTAAGTTAGAGCTGTTTAGGTTATCCATGTTTGTCAGAGAAGCATTTATTCTTCGAAATAATGCAGTTATGTTGAGTAAAGTATTTACGTTCATCCTCGTTTGGATATAACATTTGAACTATACTTTTAAAATAGTAATAATATGTAACAATTTAAGAGATATAATTAAATCCTTATAGCATGTTTATTATCGTCAGAATGAATGTGTGTGTGCGTGCGTGCGTGCGTGCGTGCGTGCGTGTGTGTTTGGTTTTATCTTGATATTGAGGACGTAAATGCGTAGATCCAGAGAGCTTTTGAATTATCCGGACATACCGAAATTTATCTGGAGATGTGGAGAGCCTGCCATCGCACCCTCTTAAAATGTTATTTATTTTAGAACTCCAAATGAACTGAATAGTAAATAATGACTTTATGTCACACGCATTTAAATGTGTCGCTATGACTTTATTTGAGTAAGGTAATTCTCTTGTCCCGCTTATTTCTAAAATATCGATAACAAAGGATCAGCAGTTGGGCGTGTAATGAAGGCAGGCATGGCATATCAAATCATTTAGCGTAAACATATTAAGGGCAATGCGAAAAAAGTTGCCAAGTATTGGGCGGGGCGGCGTATTTCGGGAACCACGTTTGCTTAAATTAACATATACTGAAGTTTAAGGCAATGCTGAAGGACCGATTGAAGAACGATACAACAAAAGAGCGAAAACACTTGGCGGGGAAAGACTTTGGTGCCAATATTGGTTAAATAACATAATTTGACTACAATTATTTGGAGGTATGGATTCAGGATTTTAGAATGTAAACTTTTCAATACAATCTAAAATGTTTGTTTGCAAGTTGGTGTAAATGATAATGTAAATGACAATGTAAATGACAATGTAAATGACAATGTAAATGACAATGTAAATGATAATATTTCGTTTCATAAATACACATGGGATTCAATAAATGCAACAGATTACTGTCAAAATGAACTATAATAAAAGACTAAATGACAATAACAAATTATAAGTAGAGTATTTAGAAAAATCATGTTCTGAGTTCCGGTGGTGGAATTCAATAAATTTCGTTTAACGGATCCTCAATACATATAAGTTATTTCGATGGTCGGGCCATCCCAGAGAGACGGGAAGGCTACATAGAAATTCGGAAACATACCCTACTCTTACAAGCGAATATATTCCGATATAGACTTCGATAAACGGGACCACCCGGTTTACGTTCCCATCCGACGGGCAAGGCTAAAGAGAAACGTCTTGCCAAAAAAACGCACCGACGAAACTCAGTGGCACCGGTGATTCTTTATCCCGGGACCTCAAGCCTCTTAACGCCGTAACTATTTTTAAGAATTAAGATGTGTATTTTTTCTTTTAAAAATGTACTAGTGACAATCATAGTGACTGGTTTCAATCCAAATGAAATACATACTGATAAGGGAGATCCTTTGGAAGCAACAAACACAGCAAAGTGAATAAAGTAGCAAACTGGGTTTTATTGAGTCTGTTCATAAGATGTAATGTAAGAAGAAACACCTCTCACACATCCTAGTACCGGCTTAAACGGTATTCTACTTCAAAGCCACCTATATTGGGCTCGTTGATCCCAAAGGACCAGTAAACATAACATTAATGATTCCTAGCCCAGGGAGTCATTTTACAGCCGCCACACAATTGTGACTTTTCCCCTATGAATGACGGCGCTTATAGTTAGCAGGGCCAACGTGTAATTTTACAATACAGGTAATGTCTACATAACAATCACTTGACAACAAACGTAACAATAGCATACCAAAATACGAAGTACGGACTTCCGAGTAAATTGATTCAATTGACGCAGTGGGAATAACAAACATGAAATGTAGCATTCAAAGAAGTCACATTCCAAATTAACCACAGGAACAAGAGAAAACAGTAAGTAAACAAGCAATGCAATATCGCAAAGATAAAACGGTTGAAAACAGAGGTACCGCTTTAGAACGGTTAGTGCGAAATTGCGTTTTGGGGTTTAAACCAGGTTCTACGGTGCTCATAACCTCATTCTTACCCTATTGCAGGCAAATTATAAATAAAGAAATCCTCGCCGGGCTATATCCTCTAAGAAATTAAGTTGCAAGTAAAGGCAATATAAGTACGAGAAGTGTTCAACTTATAACGCAACACTTTCATTTTGCACCTGATTTAAACATCTTGACATTATCGCCGAATATGTTCATTTTAGTGTCAAGTCTAATGTTTCTTTCGATATAAAACATTATGACATGAACTAATATATGATTCCTAATTTTGCTGCATCCGTATTTTTGTAAAATGGTAAAGAATGACATTTTGAAGCAAAAATCTTCAATTATAAAAACTAACGGCAAAAAAATTTAAAAACAAATGCTTGTAATTTGTCGTTTAAGATAATAGTAGTCTGATATGCCCATGTGTGAACGTAAAAAAGTGGGATATGAACTGTTTTGCTATATGTCGATTTTCACGATTTCAGCGAAAATTAACCTGAAAACTTGAAAATTATTAAATTTATAAAGACAGATAAAAATATCGGACAGGGAAAGCAGCATTCAAGGACGACAGTCAACCACAAAACACAAAAACAAACACGCAAACAGACAGGACTTGGACCGGGAACCAGGGGGTCAAAATGGTTGCCGAAAGTAGTCCTATATACAGTTGACAGTAGTGTTATTTGAGATGCTGTGTGAATGAAAGTGTACTCCATAGTTAGTGTAGATTAATATTTTTGTGTAGAGAATAGATTCCCAGATATTTTGCTGCAAGAATCAGGTTAATCAGAGCTGAGACAAGTGAATGGCACTATTTTTTGTGAGGTAATATTTGTTTGTGTTCTTCGTCAGATTTGACCTGAAAAGAAATATAAAAAGATCGGACAGGGAAAGTAGCATTCAAGGAGGACAGTAAACCACAAAACACAGAAACAAACACGCACACAGACAAACAAGAAGGCAAAAGCAATAATAAATGCAAACGACATCACAAACACAAAAGGGTTGACAATAGGGCTACCGCCTTGGAACGGTCAGTGGCAAAGTAGGCCACTGGGGGTTTAAACCGGTTCTAGGGTGCCCCAAACCTCACACTTACCCTACTGTCATCCCATTAAAACAGGACAGTGTAAATAAAAAAATCCCCGCCATGATCTAATCTCTAACCAACAAGGCAGCATCAATAGGCAATATAACTAAAACACAAATATGCTCGTGTAAATATAATACAAAAAAACAATAGCCTAGAAAGCCATAATGAAGGTACTCAATGACTTTGCAGAAGCCAGAGCAGTAAGAGAATAATACCATTAAGGGCACGACAAGAAAGATCATGGACAAACATCAAACGCCACAGTCCCAATGGGCTTTAGGTAGGCGTCATCATAGGTCCACAGCCTGTCCGGTCATCGTACAATTAAAGAGGAAAGCATAGTGGCGAACTGTAAAAGGGTCCACCACCAAGCATGCAGTACGTTGCAAAATGATAGGGTCATAACCTCTTTTGATAAACATTTTAACAAGTTTAACAAAGTTAGTATGAAAGTGATCTTGACCTAGAATCTTACGAATTTTATAAATCACATCGCCATAGAAGTCAGGTTGTGATAGTCCTTGTCGCAGAAGAGTCCTTAAATTACTTTTATATTTGGAAAGAAGATCAGGGTTACGATAATAAAATTTTGCAAAGGTTTTACGAAGTTTATGGTTACGGTAACCCTGATTGAGTAACTTTTTAGTTATACAAAGATTCCGAATATTAAAGTTCTCAACTCGAGTACAAGCTCTAGAAAAACGAATAAGTTGAGACACATATACCCCATAAGAAGTTGCTCGGGGAACATCCCCATCCAAGTGGAGATAATTAACAATGTCAAAATCAAAATCATCTCTCTTGTCATAGATTTTGCTAATTATTTTACCATTTTCAATCGAGAGATCTAAATCAAGAAAAGAAGCGTTATTATCAGATACATTAGCTTTGTTAATCTGAAGTTCTTTAGGATAAATATAATTAACCATAGTTGGAAAGAAATGGTTGTCAATGTTCAATATGTCATCCAGATACCGAGAGGTGTCATTAAAGGCTTCAATAACATCTGCCTGGGTATCTGGTGAAAGACTCAACATGAAATCCCTTTCATAGCAAAATAAGAACAAATCTGCGACAAGTGGTGCACAGTTCATACCCATAGGGATACCAACAATTTGTCTATAAACGGTGGTTCCATACCTGACGAAAATATTATCTAATAGGAAGATGAGTGCTTCACAAACTTCATAGCAAGTCCACATAGTATAATTGTCTAAACTGCCGTTAGTAAAATACGCTTTTATATTATTACATGCCAAAAATTATCGTATTTTCTCTAGCAAATGTTTTTTGAATAAGAGAAATTAGCTTGTCTTTAACAAGGTGATGTGGTAAGGTTGTATATAGTGTAGAGAAGTCATAAGTGCTTATTGATGAAACTTGACCTTTCTTGAAAATGTTATCAAGAACGTCTCCTGAATGTTGTATAGACCAAAATAAATTAATCCCAGAGTTTTCATAAGTTTTATCACAATATAGTTTAACGTGATCTTTAACGGCAGTAAGGCAAGAAGTTAAACGTTTGGAGATGTTTGTTGTGGTGCAGGCACTAGAATTCGAAATAAAGCGAGCCTTATATGGATTTTTATGTAATTTAGGAATACAGTACATAGTAGGCAGTTTATTTTGCTTATCGTTTACACCAGCCTTGAAAGTAGTGCACCGAGTGATATGTGCGGAAACAACATCATCCTCGGTAGAATTAACTGGAGTATACGAATTGGTGCTGCCGAGATCCAGAGATAAAACATTGACGTAATGTAGGCGTCAAACAATAATTACATTATTAGCTGCTTTATCTGCAGGAACTAAAACAAATTTAATATGAAATTCCTGAATTCCCGATTTTAAATTACGAAAGGAAAACCTAGGTCTCGGAGGAAGTAAAGAGGGGTTAGCATTATAAAAGTTAATACGTGTATCTCTAATTTTCAGAATTGACTTTTGCCATGTAGAAAGTGAGTTTGGGTCCGCATGTTCTCTACGACAACATTTGATACTAAACTCTTCAATGGAGTGGGTGATCTGGGCACGACAGGCATTAAAATCAATAGTTGAAGGTAGTCTATATTTAGGACCTTTCGAAAACAAATGCCGAATACGTTTACCAATAATATCAAAATTACCGGTGATGACATGACCTGCTGGAGCATAGCAAAATTTGATGTGTTGCATTCACATTCCTTAGGAGTATTATGTACTATATCAAGGTCAGAAACTATTTTGTTGTAGTTGGAAATAATATTTCTAATAGGCTTTATATACTTATAACAAATTACAGGACTTTCAGAATTTTTTAAATATTTTGGGATAGAATCAACTACATGAGTATCTCGAAAAATACTAGGCATGTCAATGAAATCAATACCTTTGTTAATATATAGTAGTTTTAGAAAATGCCTGACGTGATCAGACTCCTTGTCAATATGGGGTCGGAGAACATGTTGTGTATAGCTTTGAACTATGGAAGCAGTGTTATACAAGGGATCTGTACGAATTTTGTCGGCTTCCTCGTCGATCAACTGTAGTGATGAAATGGACAAAGAGGTAAGCCGCGAAAGCATAGAGTGCTTTCCAGACTGTTTAAAAATGGTATGTAAATCAGCGACAGAAATAATTATACGCGATTTACGTTTGATGTTACCATTACGACTAAGACCATGTGACCTAGCTTTACGCTTTCGGATAGAAAATATAGAAAAAATGTCAATATTAGGATCTTTAGAAATAGTTCCTTCTTGATAACTATTGTCATTAAGGCCGAATGGATAAGGTGTCTGTAAGTTTTTCATCCACTTAAGTTCTGCAATATGTCTAGCTTTTATTTTAAAGCTTTTAGTAGCATCATTATCAATAAATAGATATTCAACCGGTTGAAGTTACGTTATTAAAAGTATGACCTGACTGACGAAAGTGTTGGTACAAGTAATTTCTTAACTTTTTAGGATTACTTGCATTATGTTTGTGTTCACGAAATCGAACTTTTAAGGATTTACCTGTTTGTCCAACATATTGTATACCGCAACTTGGTGCATTTCAAGTCCGAACATAAATAACGTGAGAAGTACGTCAATGAACATTTGAAGCTAGACATACATTAAACAATCTACCATTCTGAACAGCTGATTTAATGGTGGACTTGCAAGATAAATAATTGCACCAACTGCACCTCTTAGTATTGCAATTATTAATAGAGGGAAACACCCTGCGCTTTGAATGAACTAAATGATTTCTGAAGTCGTCAGAATCGATACCTACTATCACTTTGAGCAAAATTCTGAAGTTGAAAGCCGAAATGGAGCTTGTGTTTTGCTATGTCTGTGTTGTGCTTGCTTTGAAGATGGTTTACTGACAGTTTCAAGTATGACGGAGTATGATGGCATGTGTGACACCATATGAGGCTATAATGTAAGTCTATGGGAAATTAATAGTGGTCCAGTTCCAGACAAAGGAGAAGGAAAAAGTAATAAAAAAAGCAAGCGACATCACAAACAAATCATATTATTATCATCAGTTATTGACATTATATAACTTATTTAAATCATTTTATGCATCTTTTTTCAGAAATCTGCCAAACACGGGCATACGGCTGTCTTGAAAAAAAGGATCCACAACTCGTGCCCACCGTAATTGGCTCTTCTGAGAGTTTTTGGATATTGGTACACTATCATATGCAGTAAGTAATACAATTAGATATATTGTGCCCCTGTGGTGTGTGTGTGTGTACAAGTATGTAAAAGGCATCCGTCTGTAATGCAAGGTGTCAAGGTTGATCATCGGTCTCGGATTTTGAGATTTTTGTATGTGATGAGATTCAAACTATATACTTGATAACTCTTACCTAAACAGTATCACCAAGAACTCACTCCTCATATATCATACAAGCAATGGATACATCTTTATCTACCTGTATTTATTTACTTGACCAACCAGACATATTGTATTTATCTAAAATGTTTGCTTACTCGTACCCTCCCCAACCTCCCCGGCAAGAAAAATTAAATGACGGTATTTATTACCCTGCATTGGGTCTTTTTCCTCTGATTTCAGACCTTAAGAGGTAAATCCACACCCGGTATTATCCAGAATGGTCGACAACAAATAATCATTATAATTTTATAAGTAAATAATTTAACGGCAATCAGATTGCTCTGGATGAGCCATGTAAACACATTATTCAATGTCAGTGTCCTGATAATTTCTCTTTTCTTTAAAAATGCAAGCTTTGAGTGTTATGGTTAAAATGATCCATATAGGTGTGCTGTTGTATTTAAATGATAAGTGAATTGCATATTTGGGTATACGCTGATGTATAAACCAAATAAACCGTGTTTGCTCACACTGGTTGAGCCTCGGAAAAACTACCATTTATCTAGTCACATTGGGATTCAAGTTAAATGTTTTTATAAAGCCAATAGTGAAAGATTTGAGAAATTATTGGATCAGTAAGTCTGTTGCTCTATAGGAAATGTTAGAAATTACTTTATTCTTTTGATATAATTATATGTAGTGCAAAGGAAACTTTATTGATTGAGAAACTTGGTCAAAAACATGAAAAAAGTACATCCCGAGATAGCTGTAATGGCTATGGGTTCTCTTATTCCATAGTGAGAAGGCAGTTATATTTTTTTCTGAATATATGATATGTGTGAAACCTTTCTGCAAAGAAAGTATGATAATGGACCTTTGGAAACGGCCGAGTTTCATGAATATGTGAATCTGCAAACACATATTATTAGACTTTGAAAATATTGGAATCTTCTCGGATTTGGTCAAAATGACCCAAAAATGTCATTTGTGTGTAATATATACTTGTAAGATTCCAACAGGCTAATTTTTGACAGTTTTAGATTTTGATTTTTCAAAATATAATAATTGAAATTTCAAAAATGATATAAAATAAACCCACGAGGGCCTGCGTCTACAAATAATTTGCTGTTCAGTTAGACATTTCATATCGCAATTAGACCGTGAGCCATACACTTTTTTGTTACCATCTCCCTGGGACAAATTCTTACTAGTACCATGTTATTGAGTACCTTGTAGAGAAACAAAAAATCCATGATAGCAGTGTGAAAAGGGTAGCTGATTCCTGTTATTAGAGTTATCTCCCCCTTTTAAGAAAAACTCTTGTTTCTTTAAAAAATCGTTTTCACTGAAACCAGAAGAGCTACAGGTCTAATATTTTGCATGTATTATACATTTAGGGTCCTCTACCAAGTATTTATAAAAATGGTGACCACAGGTTCAAATATGACCCAGCCCCGGGGGTAAACATTTTATATAGCATATCTTTAAAAATAACTATTTGTTTCTAAAACTGTAACAGCTAGAGGTCCCATAGTATGCAGAAAGCATAAGCTTATGGTCCACTAGCAAGTTTGTTAAAATGTTGACCCTGGGGTCATATCTGGCTCCGCCCCAGGGGTCATATATTTACATAGAGTCATATAGAAACATCTTTAAAATCTCTTTTCTAAAAAAAGACAAGAGCCAGAGGTCTACTATTTTGCATATTGTATAAGCTTATGGTTCTCTATCAATGTTGTTCAAATCGCGACTCTGTGTCCAACTATGTCCCGGTTCTGGGGTCAAAGTTTTACAAAGAGTTATATAGGAAAGTCCATACAAATATTCTTTTTCTGACACTAAAAGAGCTGGAGGTCTAATACGATGCATGTAGCATAAGAGTATCGATCTCTACCAATTTATTTTGTTCAAATGGTGATCTTATGGTCAAATTCCGCCATGTCCCGGGGGTCACATATTTACATAGAGTTATGTAGGAACGTCTATAAACATCTTCTTCTCTGAAACTACAAGAGCTAGAGGTCTAATAAGCTACATGTAGCTTCAGATTATTGTCCTGTACCAAATAATTTAAATTGTGTCCCTTGAATCAAGCCTGGAATCAAATTTGGTCCTGTCCCGGGGGTCACACTATAACATTGAATTATATAGGAAAACATATTCAAACAGCTTCTCTGATACTTCAAAAGCTAAATAATAGTTCGCATGTACCATAAGCTTATGATCCTCCACCTAGTTTGTTCAAATGGCAACAATGGGGTCAAACATGGCCACTACGGGGTCACAGTTTTACAGATTTATATAAAGAAATTGTTGTTGTTTCTTAAAAATGAGAGCACTTTGAGACAAGGCGAGTGGGTCTCTTGTTTATGGCTTGAAGTTGTACACTTTTCATAAAATCACTTCAAAAGTTTTAAGCGAACTGAAATATATAGAGAATGTGACTTTTGATAAGGTATTCCATATTGAATAAATCAACGAACTAAAATCACAAAGAAGACCACTGCATTTTCAACTAATTAAAAAAAAAAAACAGAAAGAAAAAGAAAAGGCATTTTACGGTTTAACTGTTGATTTTTAGCTGTTTGTTATACAAATGTTAAAATAACCCGCCAAATTACGACAAAATCCATTATCCATTTTTGGGATTTTTGTCTGGCTGTTAAAGCTTTTTATATTGTATCTATAGAGTTTTGATTCTCAAACGATGTAAGTTATGTATATACCTTGTGGTCAGTAGGTTTAGAAACGATGTACATATGTTGTAAAATGTGGCTGTTGTTGGCGGGATAGCTACTTTAACTGCAGCAGCACCTGTATGTCGGATATAACTTTTAGAGTAAATATCAGTAAACTAACCGTGATCACTAAATGTAATCTATCTCGATGCATTGGGTACCGATTCTTATCTGGAAGCGTTTAATTGTTTTTATCTTATTGTCACATTAAGTTATATTATTTAAATGAGATAATATGTACTGAGTATTTTTAATTGTCTTTCTTTATCCCAAGGCATTAATTGCCAAGTTTATCAAAACAGCAATGAGCATTGATGAGCTGGGCATATATAAGACTTGCAGGCTTATTGCAACTCGACATACATGTGATGCTAACTTGCTAGATAAGAGAGACCGTTGTGATCCCATCTTCTTGGATATAACCTTAATGACGGATTAACATGTTAGTTGTATGTATTTTAATGCAGTCATCCTGCTTGAGCGCATACAGCCTGTTGAAGCAGTGGATAGCACGGGGACTTTAAATTCAGAGGACCCTGGTTCAAGCCTCACCGGAGCCAGTGAATTTTGTCGGTGTGTTCTTGGGCAAGACACTTTTACCCTCGTCCTTCGGATGGGGGCGTAAACCATACGATCCCGTGTATCGCTTGTTTATTTTCTCCCATCATGTTAAAGAAACATAGGTGTCTATTCGTCAGTAGGGCAGGTTCCTAAATGCCTATATATACCCCCCAATACCCACGCCACACACACACACACCAACTCCCTCTCTCTCTTCATTGGCAATACACCTTCTTTTTTAGGTAATAAGCATTCCACTTGCATGCGCATGCGCAAAAGTAGGGGTTATGCCATACTCCATACTCTAAATCAAGCACGGAGAACATCACAACCTATGTTTAGATACATATCCTAAACAGGTGATATTGTAACAACTGCACCAAGACTAACAAATAGTTACCATGGTAAGTAGTTAGTACAGTGATCTGGGTATCACCCTAAAGATATTTCTTCGTCGACGTCGTGTGGTTACCGGGCAAGAATATGACCACTGCATATCCAGGCAGAGGCGTAAAATGTCCCCGAATTCATGTTCATTTTGTCATTTTTGTTCATTATTTTCATCATGAAACCTGTATTGTTTCAGGTGCTACTTCAGTGGTGGCAGTGATCGTGGCTCCAGCGAAAAGTGGAGTGTTTACTAGAGAATTTGCAGCAACTCTGTAGTTCTGCAGGTAAGAAGGTTCTAGGCACATTCTTGATATTTGTATCTAGATGTTAATGAAGAGAGAACCGGATCGAATGTTTATTCCTGTTGGCGCCATATAATATGTTTGTGTTGGTGCGCCGTAAAACCCCAATTCAAATCAATTCATCCTTGTCGATTCTTTTTTCAGTAACACAAAAATGGTTCGTGCAAATGCATATACTACTACTTTTACATTTCATATGCCGAATTCTTCTTTGTGTTGTATATGGGTGGGGTAAATCAGGTGTAAAAATCCTTAAAATATGCATAAATTATAATTAAAAAGTATTAAAATTGACAACTTTTAAGATTTTGCGTTGCAATATGCAATGTTTAATTCATGTATTTATGTGTAATACATAATCCAAATGCGTAATCATAATAAGTATTGCCATGACGCATACCCATAAAATAGACTTTTGTTAAAAAAAAACACGTTCCTTTATCTAGAATCCTTTGGACTCTGTGTCGTCTGTGCAATATATGTATATATCAGAACATGTTAATACTATTTATGTTGCAGTTACCTTGAGGAAGGCTTATATTTCTAGTTTGGCATGTGTCTCAACTTATCAGGCTTACTGAACACATATTGAACATTGCTTAGTACTTAATTTCATCAATCTATCATAACAATCCCTTATTCATATTATAATATTATTTAAATCATGTAGAAAGGTTGTAAATTACCGATTATTACAAGTTTACATATATAATGTAAACATATTGACTATTAGTAAACTAAATGCATAAATATGTGTCAGTAGTTGGTGGGGTAAGTTGACTTCTAATTTGAAGCAAGCATGACATTCAAAAATGAACATCAAAAACTTATATGAAAGCTCTACAATGATAACCTATTAATGTTCGATTTTTTTTATATAAGCTACCTGTTCCAGATTGCTATCATGAAAAAATGTAATCTATATACATTGCTCTTTTCAAAAAGTGATGATAGAATTTGTCCCCTGAGTTGGTAACAATATCGGAAATTTTGGGTCCTGGCTCAAGGCCTAAATGTGTAAATGTGTATTTATGTTTAGCACCAATACTATTACTGACTATAAGAAATCAGTCTGTCTCCAAATTATTACTTATTATTTTTTTATGATATTTTCAGTATACCCCTTGTCACCACTGCGGGTAGTTTGTTCATACAGGTTGTCGCAGTGAAGGTGCCTAGACTCGAACACCAATATCTTCCCCAGTTTTCGATGAATGGCGATGGTATTCTGGATTTTTCAAGTTGACATGTAAGTTGATACTCACATGTAATTATAAATTGTTTTAAAACCAAATCTAGGGCATATAGGACTTGGACCGTGAACCAGGGTGTCAAAATGGTAGTTGCCGAAAGTAGTCCTATATACAGTTGACAGGAGTGTTATTTGAGATGCTGTGTGAATGAAAGTGCACTCCACAGTTAGTGTAGATTAATATTTTTGTGTAGAGAGTAGATTCTCAGATATTTTGCTGCAAGAATCAGGTTAATCAGAGCTGAGACAAGTGAATGGCACAACTTTTTGTGAGGTAAGATTTGTTTGTGTTCTTCGTCAGATTTGACCTGGTCGTCAGAATCGATACCTACTTTCACTTTGAGCAACATTCTGAAGTTGAAAGCCGAAATGGAGCTTGATTTTTTGCTATGTCTGTGTTGTGCTGGCTTTGAAGATGATTTACTGACAGTTTCAAGTATGACGGAGTATGATGGCATGTGTGACACCATATGAGGCTATAATGTAAGTCTATGGCAAATTAATAGTGGTCCAGTTCCAGACAAAGGAGAAGGCAAAAGTAATAAAAAATGCAAGCGACATCACAAACACAAAAGGGTTGCCAATAGGGCTACCGCCTTGGAACGGTCAGTGGCAACAAAGGCCACTAGGGGTTAAACCGGTTCTAGGGTGCACCAAACCTCACACTTACCATACTGTCATCCCATTAAAACAGGACAGTGTCAATAAAGAAATCCTCGCCATGATCTAATCACTAACCAACAAGGCAGCATCAATAGGTAATATAAGTAAAACACAAATATGCTCGTGTAAGTATAATACAAAAAGAACAATAGCCTAGAAAGCCACAATGAAGGTACTCAATGACTTGGCAGAAACCAGAGCATCAAGAGAATAAACCATTAAGGGCACGACAGGAAAGATAATAGACAAACATCAAACGCCACCGTCCCAATGGGCTTTAGGTAGGGTCCACAGCCTGTCCGGTCATCGTACAATTAAAGAGGAAAGCACAGTGGCGAACTGTAAAAGGGTCCACCACCAAGCATGCAGTACGTTGCAAAATGATAGGGTCATAACCTCTTTTGATAAACTTTTTAACAAGTTTAACAAAGATAGTATATAAGTGATCATGATCAAGAATCTTACGAAGTTTATAAATCACATCACCATAGAAGTCAGGTTGTGATAGTCCTTGTCGCAGAAGAGTCCTTAAAGCTGTACAGTTCCTATTTTAACTGGTAATAACTCATGAATATGAATGAGTCACGTGTAAAATAGTTTCAAATCGACGAACACCCCAAAAGTCGGTATATAAGGAGAAATCGATACGTAAAATTTCACATTTTTATTTAGCCTCCGTACAGGTAACATCGATAAATATACGGCTCCAGAATATATGTGATAAAAAAATAGTTGCCCGGAACGAGTTTTGAACCACAGTCTTGCATTTGTAAGATTTGAAAGATGTACGCTGAACCTCTAGACCACTGCTATTTATTGGTATTTTGTAGCATTTTTAACACTAAATAGGCATTACGTAATAACAAGAGCGCGCGCACACTCATCAAGCGCTAAATAACAAGTCGATATATGGTTGATTTGAGACGAAGTATTAGTTTCATATTGATAAGAATGATACAGTATTACACCAGACAATGTTAATTTACACAGTTTTAAACAATTACAAAATGCTTTAAGTGACATTATATGGTTTAAGGTAAAACTCTACGGCCCTAATTCAAAATGTAATTTAAAGCGAACCGCGTGAACTTGTAGATTACTTTCCAATGCATATGTTCTAAATAACATTAAATCACACATGTTTTATGATAACCATTTCCGCTGAAAAATAACATCTTAAACAAGAGTGTTACGTTATAAGTTGAACACCTCTCGTATAAAACAAAGATGTTCATGTGTATATGAATATTAAAGGACCAAAACATAGTTAGTCACGAAGTAGGTATTCAATGACTTGGCAGAACTCAGAACACCAAGTAAATTAAGGGCACGACAGACAAGACGGAAAACAAACACTAAACATTCCCATGACCCCGTTCAGAATTTAGACAGACGTATCATAAGTACAACAGTCGTTCGGGTTATCTCTCAATCAAAGAGAAACGTATGATGGCAATTACATATCAATGGGTCAACCACCAAAAAAACTGCAGTGCGTTGCAAAATGATACGGTCCTAACCACATTTGATAAACTTACTAACACGTCGTTTAATAAAGATTGTTTGAAACTGATCATGTCCAAATATGTTACGAAGTTTGTAGACAACGTCACGATAGAAGGCATGTTGTTATAGTCTTAGTCCGGATCATCTCGTCTTGGGTTAAAATCGGCATAGTCTGGCTTTAATCCATTTCACACAAAACATACTTTCATGTGGATTAAACATCTTTTATTCAAATATACAAACAACAAAAGCGTACAGCATACAGACATATATACAAATACGTTTCTGATCAATGGTCCGGAAACAAGTTTTATAAATTTCTGTAAACATGTCTCCTGGACATAGCATTTTAACAAATAAACAAGCAAATAACACCGTTTATCAAATAAACAAGCAATTAACACCGTTTATCAAATAAACAAGCAAATATCACCGTTTATCAAATAAACAAGCAAAAAGCACCGTTTATCAAATAAACAAGCAAAAAGCACCGTTTATAAAATAAACAAGCAAATAACACCGTGTGTAGATAAGTACCACTACACAAGGTGTGATGTAATGTATCTAGCACATCTAAATTCTTGTACAAGCCCCAATCTATAAAATTCAAAACTTACAATCGGAGCGTTATGTTTGTTTAAGATTTCCACAAGCTGAACTAGATATAAAGAGGTTACGTATAGATGCAACCAGCAGAAAACTTAACATATTTCAAAATCTAAACCAACGTCGCTGTACTTGAAGCTCAGCTATGCTGTTCCCGCACCGTAAGTTTCCGATACTTTTAATCACTTAGCTCAAGCTTTTAAAACATCACAATTTTTAAGGATATGTATTGCGTTACAATTGTATCATCTTATACTTAGCCAAGAAACGAGCAATTGTCATGGATAGAACTCAAGGCAAACGTTGATCATGTTTTATATCGACATGTTTAATAAAAACCAGTCAGATATGTTTCGTTACTATATGGTCTTGTCAATTGTCTCTATGAGTTACCTCTATATTTACTTACACAGAGGTGTCTCAAAGAGACAATGACAATATTCTGTTATGCAGTGAAGCAGAATTTTGCCTTGTTTTGAGCTTATTTTCCTAATCAATCAAAAATACCTCGAAAGTGAGCGTGCAGCAGACCTCCGACAGCTTTTGCTTTTATAAATATTGTGAAATAAACTGCTATGGAAAAAATAATTACATGTCTCATGTAATTCCCCTGTTTGCCGGTGGTCGCTTATTACCGGGGTATTTTGTAAAAATCCCATTTCCATGATGCAATGTATGTTCATAAGGTCATTTGTATGCAAATGTGTTGACCTAGATTGCCGCTATGTGTCAACATAGGAACAAATCAAAATCATGAAATAGTTTGCATTTTAAAAGGAACAAAACAAATATCTCCTATTTTTTTCTATTATTTTTCTCTTTTTCAGGAAAAACTCATGCCTGACTCAAAATTGATCAAATTACTTTTTTGGTGTCGTCTGCTAGTTTAAGCTTGGCCAGCTTGCTTCGTAATAAATCAGGTCACATGTTCCCAAATATGACCAACATCCGGTGCTAACATCTTTGTTTTTTTACCAGACTTGATGTGACCTATTTGCGGTAATAATTTACAATGAAAACACTTTAAAATTTGAATTTCTTTGATGGATAATGAAAGATAATAGATTATGTTATCATCCTATCAAACATAGTTATAAAATGTTATATTTTCGATTTCACTGGATGCATTTTATGACAAGTACACCGGTATATAGAGGAGCGACCATAAAGTATAAAATACACTTCGGAAGGAATTCTTAGACTTTTTGTCATATCCTGATATTACACGAACATTTAATACGTAACAACACAAATTTAAAGGTACACACGATAATCTAGCTTCTTCCGAATTCATTGATTAATTTGTAAAAGGTTTAAAACTAATGAAGAAAAATATATACATCCTCAAGTTTAGTTCGCTTAAAATTAAATAGTTATGTTAGATACAACGAAAAGTTGATATTGAATATACATGTATAAACCTTAAGTTTTCGATTGCTATCCAAATCATAGTTTCCGCGTGACCTTTGTAACTTTGATATGAATTTATCTTCATTTTCGTCATATTTACAATTGATAAATGCTACCGTGGCGACTAAAGAAGTTATCATATGGTAAATCATGTGAAGAATTAGCAGATGACAAAGACATTATTCTTGAACGACGGCGCTTTTTCAGTAGAGCTTCCTCCAAATCCGCGGCTGAATGGTCTTGTTCAACGTTTGCTTTATATTTTGATGTAAGCGCAAAGTGGACCGCATCGGGTAAATCGATGAATACATTATCTTTAGGAAAGTATTCGTCACCGTAGATGTCGGACTTATCCAGCAAATGCAGCATGTATCTTGAACAGCGCGCAAGGTAGACAATAATATCGATGCAACTCAGTTCAAATATTACAAGTTTGAGCATATCAAGACCGGTTCCATCGATGAAGTTAATAGGAATACAGTCAATAATGAGCACTTTTTGCGCTTTTGGCTTGTTTTCTTCTTGTCCTTCGTTTGCATTTTCTTCCGCCTCTTCTAGTATGGTCTCTTTAAACACTCCCGTATGATGAGAGTTAGATTCAACGTCGTTCAGTACAGATTTTGTCGCATCATTTAACGACCTCCCATCCGTTTCATTTTTCAACGCCCAATCTTCTTCAATAATCTTGTATACGCTCCTTCTAAATTTTTCAGCTGTGGCGAAATATAAAGAGGATTCCATGCGGATTATTTTAATACCTGGTATTTCATGAATAGCCCCATAATCGTCTTTGTCAAGATATAGATCTTCTGAATCCGATTTGCCAATAACAGATATCCAGCCCCGTTGACTTTGATTTATCACGGATAAAAGGGATACCAAGACACCAAATACCAAACCGTATGGGATGTCAGTGAAAATGCATACCAGTGCAGTAATTAGCCATGTGGTGAAGTCATTTTTGTTAACTTTCCACAGCTTTGGCAAGACATTGACCTGTTTGAGCAAATCCTTCATGGCAACCATAATCATTGCAGCTAAAACTGCTTGAGGGCACGATTCAAACAATTTACCGCAATAGAAAATCAGTACTAGCATAACTGCCACTGTAGCGGATGCATTTAATGTCGTCTTTGCTCCCATACTGGACAGAAGTGTTGATCTGGGTGGGGCGATACTTGCTGGCATGTTAGAAAAAAACGCTGCCACAATGTTTGACATTCCGTATGCATTGGTTTCAACGTTTTCATCTATTTCGTAACCGTTTCGTCTCGCGATTATTTTGATGACTGATATGTTCAAGAAAAACGTAACCAACGCAATTTGAATGGCATACGCAATTAACGTACCTGTCGGCTCAAATTTTGGAAGTTCTGGCATTGGTATTCCTAATACCACTTTTCCTAAGGACTTGATGTTAAAGTTCTGTGGCAGTTTTGCAAAGTGTGAAATTATCGTTGCAATCACTAGCAAAATGAAATCTACTGGAATCGGAATTTTAGGTTTAAGTCTTTCGTTGACACCTATTTTAACAGCCAAAAGAATCGCAACACAAATTAGTGTCACAATTATGTCGCCTACGTTTGAAGTTTCAATATTAGCGAACACGTGGTAATATAACTTAACAAGCTTGCCGACTCCTTCTATGACAGGAAGTTTGACACCAAGGGCAGTTTTAATTTGACTGCTGAAAATGTGAACAGCAACTCCTGTTGTAAATCCGCTCATAAATGACTGAGAAAGATATGTTACAAGGAATCCCATTCTAAACGCGGACATCAATACAAATATTAAGCCTGTAAAAAACGTTACTCCTGCAACAACAGAAACTTTATACTTCAAAACTGCTGCGTCTATAAATTCGTCACCCACAGAATCCACAGAATCCACAATGGTATATGATGATTCGTTTAGCATTCCGGAATTGTTGATTTGTAAAGTGTTTTGGTTTATTATCTGTTGTATATTCTGTTGAATATTTGAATCTATTAGCAGGTCACCGATCATAATTGACACAATGGCGTTGGTACCCATAGACGTGTGCGCCGCCGACCCAAAGAACATGTAAACGAGCACGGGAAATAAGGTGGAGATCATTCCGATAGCTGGCGTAAGACCTGCTAATATTCCGTAAGCTAATCCTTGAGGGAAATGCATTCCTGTCACGGCAAAACCGGATACAAGGTCAGCCACCAGATTTTCCTTCAGATTGTAGGACTTTACAAAGTCAATTATGGGCAGACGATTCTTCAAAGCTTGACAGAAGGTGGAACATTTGCTTTTCTTCGCGGTCTTGCGATGTGCCTTCCTATATGATTTAGGTACTGGTATGTACTTTTGATTTGACTCTGGCACAGTAACAAAATATCGCTTGATCGTGTTTGCTTTGTTTGCAATTGTGTGTTGACTCTTGACCTTTTTCAGAGCTGCTTCACAATGGCTGAAATAAACATGACAACGTTTAATTATAAATAGTATTTCGAAACTGATAAGCCAAAAACAAACAAATAACAGCAGCATATTATGGTAAAGATACTAGGAACTATTTAAGATTATTAAATCCATGAATATCCATAACTGAAACCCGACCCTTAGCTTTGCATCTCTCGCCTTTAGCTGATTATGTCCCAGCACGGATATCGATTTGTCAGTAGGATGACAGGGCTACTCAGACTACCCACTGGCATCGCCTTGCCAGTTTGTATGCATGGATACAAGTACAAATAAACTGCCCTAAGCATCGATTGTGGATGGTCAAACGGATAGATGGATCTAAACATAATTGTTTGTGTTGCATTTTCACAATTTATTGCTAGTACATTTACTTATAATAATCTATTGAATTTTGTAAGTAAATTACCACGAGATATTACGTTATATTTGATAAACAAAAACAACACTTTAATCGCATTAACAATTAAGTGTATTGCGTTATAATAAGTAAGTACAATGTAGATACACGATAGCGATCCATGGAGCTGACATTAAATTCCTTTCATTCTGTTTGTGCCTTTATTAGTGTTTGGGTCATGATCAAACTGATTATATACATAGATGAAACCATTGGACATAGCCTACAGAGCTCGCAATAATAGTCACATACATTGTTTATACTAGAAAATAATAGCCAGAGTTTGCAACTGTAAGGAGGTAAGTGTGAGAAGGGGTGTTCTCCCACCATGAATGTTCTTTCGGCATTAAAGGAAAGCCGCTTGCAATATCGGTGGCTTATATTTCGATGTAAGAATAGATTCTCCTAAATTGGGACATACAGTGAGATTTGTAAAGTCGAATAGGAAAAGTAGCATTCACAGAACACAACAAAAGTAGATATAACGGTCAAATAGAAAATAAATTACATGTATTTGCAAACCCATTAATCTACCAAGACAAACAACAACAGTAAAGTCTCACTACACAGCCAGCTCCCTTTAAACCCACTTTAGGATAAGTCTTCCGCCATAAAAAGTAGTAGTGTGTTCATCGGTTTTACATATTTTTAATAATTACAGACATATATGTTTATTGTTGTTGCAGGTGAGATGAACACAGTCTGAAATTGGATGGGCAGCTATTATACGACACTGTCAACAAAATATGACAGATTCATGGGTTTTGAAGAAGAGTAGGAATTCTGATCCAAGAAGAGTAGGAATTATGATAAAGCCTAAAATAGTGCACTGGTGGACACAACTCAAATTAAAAACAAAAGCCCTGGTCAACGTATCATATTTTGTACAGATGTGTGTGGGCATATGACTGTGTTTCATAAAATGGCCCAGTAAACTTCATTCATATAGGCCAACATAGTAAAAATGCACTGTGTAGTGAGACCTTAAGGACAAAAAGAAGCAAAGTATTCGAAACAACATATATGAAGATGTTGACAATACAGGTAACGCCTTGGAACGGTCAGTGACAAAAGGCCGCTGGGAGTTTAAAACAGTGTCAAGGTTGCAACAAACCTCACTTTGATATAAACTAGATCGCCTTAATAGGCAATAGAAATATAACACACAGATGATCATGTATATATACCAATATATATACTGAACCAAACAGCTTACACACCAATAGACAATACCTTTAATGTATGATTATTATATGCCGACTGGTACCGTTGGAGACTGGTGATTTGAAGATTTATTTAAATTTACAGTCGTTATTGACAAGATATTTGTTTCGTTCAGAATGAAATTTGTTTTGATTTATTGATTGTTATTATTACGATATTTAAGGTATTGTCTACTGGTGCGTTAGCTGTTTGGTTCAGTATATATATAGAAACAACACAGAAATATTTATTGAAAAATCTTGAAAATAAGTTATCTTAACAAGGGTATAGATTTTATTGATTTACTTAGTATTTTTAGAGACGAAAATTTAATTGATTCTATTCCAAAATATTTCAAAAACACTTCATGATTTGTTATAACTATAAAAAATACTATTAGAAACAGTATTTTGAATTACAATAAAGTTGTTTCAGATCTTGATTTAGATACAAATACTCCATCCGTATGAGATTGTAGACTCAAAATTCTGCTATACTCCAGCCGGTCATGTTTTCACTGGCAATGTTTAAATTATCGACAATAAATAAATGATCGACAAACGCCTTCGTTTTCTATTTTCTAAAGGTCCTAAATATAGATTTCCTTGAATTTAATACTTGTCGTGTTCAGATTGCTGAATATGTTGAAATTTTAAGTGCTAAATGGTGTCGTCCAGAAAAGGCAGATATTCAAGCGCTCAATGATTGAGAATTCTTTTTTAAATTCTTAAAAGCATTAATACTAGATCAAACTGGACGAGAAGCAAAATGAACTCCCTATAATTTACTGGATTCCTAAACTACACAAACAGTCTTGTAAAGCCCGTTTCATTGCAAACTCTAGCGCATGTTCCACAACTAATATCTCCAAACGTTTAATATCTTGCCTCACAGCAGTTAAAGAGCATGTGAAAAGTATTGTGAGAAAGCCTATGAAAACTCTGGAATCAATTTATTCTGGTAAATACAAATTTCTGGCGAGGTTTTTAACAATCTACGTAATCTACCTCAAATGTTTTTACGAACAGTGATCCGGACAATTACACTTTATGGACAAGTCTGTGACTCACTATCATTCTTTTTAGACAACATTTTTGTCAGCTTAGGACATACCGTTTATAGGCAAACCGTTTGCATTTCTATGTATACTAACTGTACACCCCTTGTCGCAGATTGATTTTTATATTGCTACGAACGTGACTTTATGTTAGGCCTTTCTCCAGATATGTTACCTGTACGGAGGCTAAATAAAAATGTGGAATTTTACGTATCGATTTCTCCTTATATACCGACTTTTGGGGGTGTTCGTCAATTTGAAACTTCTTCACACGTGACTCATTCATATTCATGAGTTATTACCAGTTAAAATAGGGACTGTACAGCTTTAAGGCTGAACCGTTTGATGAATGTCCTTCACTCCGTTTTGTCGTACCCTTAACGGTTTTCCCCTTGATGCTCTGACCGCAGACAAGTGATCGAGTACATAATAATGACATTATTTTATTATGTTTAAATTATTTTTCGATATATTATATACATGAACATTTCATTTTTTTTTCTTATAACATCTATCTATGCTTTCTCAAATATAAGATATAACTTGGCGGGGATTATCTTTATTTACACTGTCCTGTTGTTTAGGGATGATGACAGGGTAAGAGTGAGAACCGGTTTAAACTCCCTGGTGGTCCCTTTTACCACTGACCTTTCCACGGCGGTACCCCTGTGGTCAACCCTTATATGTTTGTGATGTGCTTCTTTACTGAATGTATTTGTAATGTACTTTTTCAATCACTTTTGCGTTGTAATACTTGTTCGAGTGACTGTATTCTGTGAATGCTACTCTTCCTGTTGGACTGATAACCACCTTTTCTTTTTTTCTATGTTGTGATAGTTCTTGTCGCAGAAATGGTCATCAATTGCTTTTCTATTTTAAAAGTACATCAATATTCAACGGTGTTTCGATGATTATGGTAACGGTAGACCTGTTGGGTAGCTATTAAGTTATACACAGGTTACGAAATGTAAAGACTATAGCCACATAATTGAGTTTAGTAACATACACGCCATTCGAAGTTGCTAGAGAAACATCCTCGTCTAAGTAAGGATAATTAACGATGTCAGCAAATACTGGAGGGGATCTCTTGGAAGCAATGAACAACAACAGGAAAGAAAAGTAGCCGCCTCGATTTGGTTGTTTCTGTTGAAACCATCTCATATGACATACATTTTGCTTATTATTTCTCAATTTTCGGTTGAAAGATGCAATTCCACAAAATAAACGACAGTTCTTTAGGACATGAATTATTCAATCTCATTAAAATCATATCTGAATTACGCCATGATACTCTCCGTTATAGGATCTGACAACACTGCCTTGGAGGTCATATCAGATCGACCTTTCATCTAATCAATATTCATGAGAAGATCAACTAAATTCAACCAATGAAATCGTGCGTTTAATATGCACTTCAGATGATGTTCGAGTGAACTGAACAAACGAAAATCCGCATAAACACACATAGATCTATATCCAAAAAGAAGTTATTGCTGTGGATTGCACGATAAATTCAAAGAAATGCAGCACTAAATGGCATGTTTTACATCAAGAATACAAAGAAAATCATGGGCGCGGTCATTTTTTTGGAAAACATTCGGAACAGTATCTGGAAAATATATATTCTACCGAGATTATTACGACATTAGTTTTCTAAATTGTATGTCTTAGTACGTCTGGCCCGCTTAGTTCATTTGATAAGAAAGTCGACTATCGCGACGTTCTGTTATTATTACCCACGAGTATAATTTTAGTGTGGGTTCAACCCCACCAATCTGTATATATGGGGTTTTTTTGTACCGCTACTGAATTCCGTCGAACAATCTTGTTGTTTTTTTCAGTAAATATTCAATAATGGTTGAATGCAATACATATCATTATTGAAAGCCAACTACTGAAAAGATCGGAAACTTGGCGAAGAAGTTTCCATAAGCTAATGCTGTATGCAGTATAGGAGAGAATTATGCCTTGTGGTTTCAGAGAAGATTGTTGAAGTGTTGTCCTCCCGTATTATGTTTATCTAAATCATCTATATATACAAAGTTTAGACTCCTTGGTACGACATGGTTAACTTTCGGGACATCTTTTATGTAACTCTGATCGTCTATGGTTTGGCGATCATTCTGATTACGGTTTGGCGATTTAATAAAAACTGTCGAAATATGTTGAGTAACTTGACAGGAGTTGATTGGAGCACCATGCATGTGATTGTGTTAAACTCGGCCAAACGGTTACAGAGAACATGCCGTTAAACTCGGCCAAGGTTACAGAGAACATGCCGTTAAACTCGGCCAAACGGTTACAGACAACATGCCGTTTAAGCGAATTGTTGAGAGACAGGCGGACGAAAAGGTGATGGCAAAATCGTATTGAACCAGTCGCTTGAACAGACGGACGGACGACGGTAAAAATGTGATGGGAAAGCCAAAGGTTCCAAAGAGCTACAAAACAACACTTAACATGGACAGAAAGAGTCTGTTTACATATACCTTATTTCTTTATTCATATGTTTCACATTCACGAACACACAATTTATATTGAAATGTAAAGAGGTTCTCAGTTTGACAACCAGGTATAAAGCATATATATCAGGCTCAGAGTCAGAACATGATCAGTAAATGTCGACAGTATACCTATAATGTTCATTTACGTCGAACAAATGGTTCAACCTGAGTAGGCTTTAATGAGTAAATCAATTAAAACAAGGAATGTCATCTGAAAGTGACAAATGCCCCGGAAAAGGTTTCCTTATAGAAATTCTTACATTGATGGATGAAATGTTAAGGGTTACAACTACATGTAGCAATGTCATTACGTGGTCCGAGTATTAACGTTCATACTCCATCCAACCCCTTCTCCAAGACGCGAAAACGGGGTTGGCTGGGATATGAAATAAGACCTTAATTTCAGCTTTAAAAATGTGCATATTGTAAAATTATGCGCACAACACACCTTCTGATTCTGTTAAAAAATGTTATGAAGTTTGATGACTATGTAGTTTTCGAGTTATGCCTGAGACTTGAATTTGACTAATTTGACCTTTGATCTCCAAGTGTGAACTTGACCGTTAAGGTATAGACCTTATTCTTCCAAGTTTGAACGTGACCGTTAAGGTCTAGACATTATTCTTTCAAGTGTGAACTTGACCGTTAAGGTGTAGACCTTATTCTTCCAAGTGTGAACTTGACCGTTAAGGTGTAGAACTTATTCTCCCAAGTGTGAACTTGACCGTTAAGGTGAAGATCTTATTCTTCCAAGTGTGAACTTGACCGTTAAGGTGTAGACCTTATTCTTCCAAGTGTGAACTTGACCGTTATGGTGTAGACCTTATTCTTCCAAGTGTGAACTTGACCGTTAAGGTGTTAAGGTGTAGACCTTATTCTTCCAAGTGTGAACTTGACCGTTAAGGTGTAGACCTTATTCTTCCAAGTGTGAACTTGACCGTTATGGTGTAGACCTTATTCTTCCAAGTGTGAACTTGACCGTTAAGGTGTAGACCTTATTCTTCCAAGTGTGAACTTGACCGTTAAGGTGTAGACCTTATTCTTCCAAGTGTGAACTTGACCGTTAAGGTGTAGACCTTATTCTTCCAAGTGTGAACTTGACCTAACCGGTGTAGGCCTTAATCTTGTTCACGACATAACTTCTCATTGTGAGTATTATATGTGTGAAGTTAGTTCCATGAAATTTCCTTCCGAACATTCGAAGTTATGGCTGTGACACGAATTTGACTCATTTGACTTTTGAATTCAATGTATGACCTTGACCTTTGAGGTAAGGGCCTGTAGTTTCAAAATATTGACTGAGACATGACTGACGGACGGGAGATTACTACCTTCGAGGACATAAAATGTTCGTGACCAATAATTAGTTTCCACATTGAAACATTCCGATTACGTTGACGAGACATTTGGGATTTTGCCTTTATCAGAACCTTATCTGACTGATACATACCGTATTAGAATTATTTTGCCGAATGTTTTTACCCTTAATATATAAAATACGGAAGTTTTATATTTCATTGCCATAAAATAGCGGCTTCTTTGTGTATTTTGTTTATGTAAAATGCGAAGTGCATTTTGTTTATGTAAAATGCGAGGAAAACGGATTATAATATGTAGAATTGAGAAAAGGATCTTATATACATAGAGGATCGTACATAAGTACTCATTCATTACAGAATTTATTACACTCGTTTGCAAAAATGATATAATGCTCGGCATGAGCATCACATTATATCATTTTGCCAACTCGTTTAATAAATTCAATAATGAATGAGAACGAATGTTAGGTTCTATTTATCACATAACTCACATTTCGACTTTTATTGCATTTTGCCTGTCGCTTTAACACGCAAAACCGACATAAAACCGTAGAAATTGGATCATAGTCACTTTCAATTTTTTTTGACAGCGCATACTAGGCTTATTTGCATACTTCTATAACAAGAGTTTATATCGAAAATATAGAATGGTGTTATTTCACTCCCACACCGTAAGTTATGTGATAAATCCCTGAATGCAATGCATGATTGAGTGAGACTATATTCCGTCTACTGTGGTTTGCTACAAGTTCGACTTGTATATCTACTTTTACGTAGCTTGCAAATTCTGCGATCCGGATTGTATCATCCTTCACGTGTATGCAAGCGAGTGTAAGTTGTAACAAGGTTGTTAGAGCGCGCGTTAGATGAATTGTCTCACAAATAAACCTTTCTTTATTAGGTCAGGTGAATGACATGAACACACTTGGTTTTACACGCAAAAATATGTATGGTATAGCATGGAATGCATTATATATTTTACGTGATGGCATTTAAATCATTTCAATTTGTCATTATTATATTTACTTTCACCATAATTTACCTTAACCAATGCAGGAAATCCAACTACTTCAATACATGATTTCAGTTGTTACATAATTTACATGTTAATAACAGTTTTGACATGATGTATTCGTGACATGATTGTATTCAACTAATTAACATCAATTAAGTGATGTAACTTATATTGATTGATTGATAGACTGAATTTATAATTATATTTTGAATGACATTTGTGCATTAATAATGTTTTTATGACATACAATACATTTTTTTTAAATTGTCTTGTTTATTAAAGTGTCACATATAAAATTACATATATACATACATCACAGTACAATTTAAATGTTTATATCCAGCCGTGTACATGACTTATGAGACACTGAGACAATATTATGTACACATAATTTTCACTTTTAGAATGCTCATACATCAATTAAGTATAAAATAGATAACAATAAGACTTAATAAGACTAAGTAACTATAGAAATATATAATAAAAAATAGATAAATAAATAAAAATAATACAAGTTACAAAAGTGTTCTTTTGAAGGAGATTATTGATATAATCACTATCACAAGTTTCTTGAACAAAATGTACATTGTGTGTTAAATTGTTAATCAGTATTGAAACTGGTGCATCCATATATTTATCCTGCAGATATGCACCTTTCTGCCTAATAAAGGGGTGACCTATTACATTTTGCTTTAATTTGGCACTGACCAATAAAGCAAATCAATGCGGAATCCCTCGGCGTTTATTGTATGTAACGTTATCTGACGTCATGCACGTAACTTTGCCTGACGTCATAAAACAAACAAAAAACAACAACATGGCAACGTCTTCGATAAGCGTACCATTCTGAGAAATAGGTAATAATAGTAATTCATACAGAAAATATGGATAATCTACATGATAAATAGAATATTTAGTGCATTTAACTATCAAGTTTATTAGGCTCGGCACGAAAACGAAGGCAGAGCCTCGCCATTCTTCGTTTTCTAAACCTCGCCTAATAAACTTGATAGTAAACATGTAAAAGGCAATGACATAGCCGAGCCATTCTTCGTTTTCGTGCCGATCATTAATAAACTTGATAGTAAAAGGCACTGACATAATATTCTCTATATACAGCGTTTTTTTCCCTTCTTTGGACGAGTCCGGTAAACGGACCCCTTCCCAATCGCCATAAAATAGCATGTTTTGAGTAAAAAAAAAATTAAAAAAATCCCAATTCCAGATTTTTCTTCCCAAAATTGTAAAATGTTTTAGAATAATCTTCTTAATAAAGTTTTTTACCAGGGTTTTCGACGTTTCTTCTGCTTTTCTGTGAATTTTTTTTCCCAATTCTGAGAAAAAACGCTCGTTTTTTCCCAATTTTGAGAAAATCGAGTGTTTTTTCCCAATTTGACCGGTCACGGACCCATTCCCAAAATGGTGGAAAAAAACGCTGATATATATTCCAACATATTTATAATTGCATGACTTTAAATTCGATAAGCTATACAACTGTACTGAATATGACACATATGACACAAAACGATTTGCTCCGTGTCTGTAACATTTCTCAGTTTTCTTAAAATACTACAATTTTATATTTGGAAAAGGTTAATGAAGCTAGAGTGCTAACTGTCATCACTTATTTAACCAGATTAATACTGTACCAGATTTAACTAATGTCTTATTTTTATACAATAATGCATTTTCAAATTTTAAGTTCATGTAACAAGGCTAAAGGTAAAAATAGCCGCTAAAGGTAACAATTTCAACGCTAAAGGTAACAACCTCCGCTAAAGGTAACCATCACCTCTTCCGCAAAGGTAACAACCTCCGCTAAAGGTAACAATAACCTCTCAGTAAAGGTAACAACCTCCGCTAAAGGTAACAATCACCTCTTCCGCAAAGGTAACAACCTCCCCTAAAGGTAACAATCACCTCTTCCTCAAATGTAACAAGGCTACAACATCTACAGTTTCTTTTGAAGGAGATTATTTATATAATCACTATCACAATTTTCCTGAACAGAATGTACATTGTGTGTTAATCAGTATCGAATCTGGTGCATCCATATATATATATTCCAACATGATTTATAATCGCATGACTTTAAATTCGATAAGCTCCTAAAGTCGCGCAATATTGTTACGCACAAGAACTCGTGCATATATCCCAATACAAATATAATAACCTATAATTATGAACTGGGCAGTCAGACCTAGAATGGTGGGTGGACCACAGCGTAGCTGAGGTCGATATAATATTCTAGGTCTGACTTCTCTGTCCATAAAGTTGCATTTGGACCGAAGCATCATACATAATTTGTTTTATTCCATACGCATTTACAAGCTCCGTTCACTTTCAATGTAACAGGAAACGTCAATATTCGTATCGTATTGACGAATATTGACGTGTTCGTATCGTACTGACGAATATTGACGTGTAGTAAAGTTCATTGGGTGTGTAATGTATACTCGTTCGTGATTGGTGCAAGTTTCTGTTCATGTCAAAGAAAGTATGTCACGTGATGTAACAATGTTGATTTCATTGTGAAAAATTCTACAATATAACGACAATAATTATGTTTGTTTCAAATAAATGTTTTCGGTGAAAATTAAATGTTACAACCTATTTTATTGTTCTAATTTAAAACTGCGTACGCAATAAAAAGGTTATTGCATTTATACTGGGATACATGCACTCGTTCTCTCGGGCTCCTAAAGTCGCGCAATATTGATACGCGAAAGAACTCGTGCATGTATCCGAATACAAATATAATAACCTATACCGAATCTGATCAATAAATCATTAAAACAAAACACTACAAAACGTGTTTATGTTAGTTTCATTTTAATTTGACTCATGAACAAGTTTAAACAGCATTTTTCGCTGCATGGTAAGGTAGTAATGAATAGTTTCTTTGAGTTTTTTCACTTTGATAACGCAATCATGGTAGCAATGAACAGTATATCTGTGTTGTAATGCACACTAACGCAAACGCATCCCATACATGTGAGTAATTGTATTTCTGTGCTGATGTGTACTTTAGCACGTCGTGCTACAAAGGTGAAGATGTAATCAATTTGTAAGGCATGTCAAGGATTCGCCAACCTTGAGAATGGTTTGGTGGCACAAATTGGGTCTGTTAAAAAAAACGGTCATGGCGTGTTTACTACTCCGTGACAACTCTTTTTTTGAATATTGTTTTAACACCCGTGACTTGGTCTGTTATTATGTTAAACTTTGTTCCCAGTTCCTACCCAGAAATAATGCTATTTTCTCTCGGCAGCTATTTTACGCTTGCGTAAAACCTTGCTTGTATTAATTTAACATAATTTACTTCCTTGTTTACGCATCAAAAGTTCAAGGTCATTATTTATTTATTTTCAGGACCGTTTATTATCACACAATAGTGACCGGGTGACGTCAAATTGCGCAAAACAGAGAGAATAATCAAACGAGATATAATACATATATATTGTGTTTATGTATTATATGCATTTTCTTTCATTTAAATTTAATCAGTGCTAAAATCCATGTGTTTTGCACAATACAGGAAGTCAGTCTAATGGATTCAATGATAACCAACAACGTTACACAATACAGAAATTCAATCAAACGAATTCATTGCTAACCAACAACGGTACACACTACAGAAAGTAAGTTTAATGGATTCATTCAAAACCAAAAACATTACATAATACAGAAAGTAAGTTTATTGATGGATACATTCAAAACCAAAACATTACACAATACAGAAAGGCGATCTAATGGATTCATTTATAACCAAAAACGTTACACAATACAGAAAGTAAGTTTAATGGATCATTCAAAACCAAAAACGTTACACGATACAGAAAGTAATTTTCATGGATTCATTCAAAACCACAAACAAATCAAAACGTTAAGATCAACATGGTCTAGTCATGCTGGCGCAACATAACGTCTAAATGTGATTTACACTGGCTGATAAAACATTACGACTAAATGTCATTAATTATGGCTGGTGTAGCATAACGACTAAATGTGATTTACACTGACTGATACAACATTACGACTAAATGTGATTTAGACCGATTGATGCAGCATAACGACTAAATACTGTGTTGATGAGCCGTTGAACAACATTTAATTCAATTATAACGACTAAATGTGATTAACACTGGCTTATACAACATTAAGACTAAATATGATTTAGACCGACTGATGCAACATAATGTCTAAAATGTGATTTACACTGGTTGATGCAACATTACGACTAAATGTCATTAATTATGGCTGGTGCAGCATAATGACTAAATGTGATTTACACTGGCTAGTGCAACATTACGACTAAATGTGATTTACACTGGTCGGTGCAACATTACGACTAAATGTAATTTACGCTGGCTGTTGCAATATTAGCTGGCTGTTGCAACATTACGACTAAATGTGATTTACACTGGTCGGTGCAACATTACGACTAAATGTGATTTACACTGGTCGGTGCAACATTACGACTAAATGTAATTTACGCTGGCTGTTGCAACATTATAACTTAATGTGATTTACACTAGCTGATGTAAATGTGATTTACACTGGCTGATGCAACATTACGACTAAATGTGATAAAGATCGACGGATGCAGCATAACGACTAAATGTGATTTAGACTAGCTGATGTAAAATTACTACTAACTTTGATCTAGACAGGTTGGTCCGACATTACGGCTTAATATGTATGTGTCTGGACTGGCTGGTGCAGCGCTTCTACGCATGGCACCATAGTCTTATGGTACAGGTTGTTATTAAAAAACTGGGAAAAGGCGCATTATCAATATTATTTCGGATAAGACTATGAACGTAGTTCCTTTTTCAATTTAGAAATGTAATTTATTGAATGTTTTTTCTGTACATACTCATAATCCAGTATTCACATATTCACATTCGCTCGATTCTTTCTGTTGAAAAAAAAATAGCGTTTAATTTTTAATGTTTTTTTCAAGGAGGCGGGGCTATTCAGACAATATCAATCTCCCAAGGCACGGTATTGTTGGTACTTTACCGACGGAAAAATAATCTAAATACTGAGAACTGATTCGCATTTTCGACGTTTGTGCTTTATGGTAAATTAACATGTCATTTAAATTTAACGTCATATCTAAGAGAACATTGTAAGCATGTTACATATAACAAACACAATTATAATTATAGTGAAGCATATCCACGCCTAGTTTGTGAAGTCCAAATGCATTGAAATAAACAGGAAAGAAAAATGCGATAAAAAATGTGTTATTTGTTCTCCAATCTGAGAGTATTAAATGTTGTTTTAACAGCTCATCAACACAGTATAGGTTATTTAGAGCCACCCCAGAGAGTGGGGAAGGATATATAGGAATCCGGGAACCGTGCCCTACTCTTATTATCGAATAGATTCCTATGATTCTTTAACGTGCTCGGAGGATAGACCAACACATTGGGACCACCCGGTTTACGTCCCCATCCGACGGACGAGGCTAAGGGAAAGTGTCTTGCCCAAGAACACACCGACGAAACTCAGTGGCACCACGGGGGATTGAACCCGGGGCCTCCGGTTACAAATCCGCCGCGTTACCGACTGCGTCACTCCAGCCAATATGAGAATAAACAACAGCCTAACAGTCGTACAATTGGTACAGTTGTGATAACTTGGCAAGCGAAAATATAGCTTGGTGTTCTATAGACTATAGTATCACGGTACTTAATTGGTTTGACGAACAAAATTAAACTGTAAACAATATTTAAAGAAAAAGGAAACTCAAATGCTTTCTGTGACCCTTCTACTAATTTTTATTACATAAAATGTAATCAATTTTACGTAAAAATGTCAGAATTAGATTTGAAAAGAAGTGTACCCTCATTAAGCTTATTATTTTAAAAGTTCTATGGTATCAAGGTATGCACATATAGTGTATCCTGTATTTGTTAGTAACTGGTATAAGATTCAATGAGTGACCATTTCTAGAAACAATAATGTACAACAGACTCATCAGACTAAAAATTAATGAATTGTATAACCTTCAAGGTAATGAAAACTGCATCGATGGAGACTAGGGGCGATGAATGTTAAAGATCATTAGGAAATGTCAACATTTTTGCATTATTTTAAAATATCCTTTTATTTATGATAAATATACTGATTGTTTTCAATTATTTTATTGTATGTACCTAAAGTCATCACATCTATAAAATAATTATCATATTTTAGCAGAGATGCATTCGGTTTTATAGATTTGACACTACCGTGATACCATAGAACCCTTGATATCATAGGAAGCCGGAATACATCGTGTTTATTAATAATTGAAAAATATTGTATTTTTTTAAAGTTTATATTAATTTTGTTTAATGAGTTACGTGAAGGTACAATTATTTTATACTTACGAGACACCATCTCTTTGAATGTCTTTTGCTATTCCCGAAATCCGCCGGTGAACCTCCCTGGTAACCGACATCCGACGAGCATCTCGCGACGCCGACGTCGACATTCTTGCGATGTATGTGTCTACCTTGCTAAAGCACACACTCTAATAAACTTAACTTTCCCTAGCCTGCGGTTTAAATATAAAATCTGTAGTTACTTGATACAGTACAATGAACGCTATTTAACCAGATGACGTCCTTCATCTCATAAATTATTTAAATTAATAACACCTAATACCACGCCAGCTGGAACGTATATGACAGACCTGTACAACTAACTACGATAACGACAAGGTACTAAGCACGAGGAGATCTCAAAGTTGTATAACAACCTGGGTCCTAGTCCCGTCACGTGACGTAGAGTTATCGTTCTTGCCTTCCTCAATACAACAGTCAGTAGGAGATGTCAACTGTAACTACGTTCAAATGCTGAACTACCTGGGTCCGTATTCATAAAGCTTCTTTTGCATCTAAATATGTGTCTTAAAACAGACAGTTGTAATGTCCCTGAGAGGTTAATAAGGATATTTAAAAATATTTACAAATCTTAAATTTTAATTTAAGTAATATGTCGCGCTTAAGTTGCTTGATGAATACGGGCCCAGGGTTTTAGCAGGCACAGGGGTTTGTGTAGAAAATAATCAATAAAAAATCAAATTAAAAACTACATATTATTTATATTTCTGTCAGTATATATATACATATGCATCAACCTTTCAGACTATTTTTATTAATACAGTCCTCGATGCAACCACCAAGATTCGGTTGGAGTTTTAAAAGGGCTTGCCTGAATAATTGAACACTAAAAAGGTTTTGAGAGGAGGGTACACATCAGATGCAGATCCAAGATTTTGGTTTGAGTATTTGTGTGTGAGAGAGGCGGGGGCGTTGGGGGAGGATCCTCCGAAATAAAATGATTTCTACATGACGTTTAGTACATTTTGTTGTATTTTTCCAGAATAATTATATATTAAATGCAATGATGACTAACAGTAGAAATGGCGAGCGCCCCATGTAATCCGGCATGCATAGGTTATACTTGTGGAATTTTAGAGGGTATGAATACGACTTAGTACATGATAAATACAGTTTTATCCCCTATGTCGTACCCTAAAAATGCTGCCGAAGCCGGGATAGCGAAGACGCTGCGTCTAAAGGTTTCTCGCCTCTCACTCCTGCGTGTTCGATTCCCACTGGGAGCTCGAATTGTCAAGTGAGAAAATGTCTTCTTAAAGGAGTTCTTCTGGTGAGGGAAACTATTGATATTTTCTGTTTTAGATGGTCTAAATATAACGAATGAAACTAAAATTACCCTTAATTTACCAAGAATATTCACTGCGGGACAGCAATGTGTGCTATAATAGGTTACGCACCAGGATACATTTAAAGGGACAAACGGCAAATGTGCTTGTTTGTTCTTTTAAGCCGCGAAATTCTGTTGTTGTTTTTACACATTTGAATAGTGCAAACAAATTGCTTTTAATATTCCTAAATGTTGATTATATTGCACTAATAAATGTATTTAAACCTATGGTAGTACAGAAAACTCAAATTGTCTGACTTTAAATACAAGGGTTTTGAAAACTAAAAAGATCGTGCAGCGCGTGCGCGTATCGCCTTGAATGCACACTAGATCAATTGAATTTATCAGTTAACCCTAACATCGAAATGGATGAGGCCGCCACTACAATGTATGTTATACATGAGTGCTCATTTTTTAAAGAATTGTTTCGCCTTTTTTTCCGGTGTTTATTCTATTTTAATGTCGGTAGTTATCCATGAATCGCGTTAGTGCTTTTATGATACATTTGCCATTCACTACCGGCGTTTAAAATCTCATTAACGCCAAAAAAAGTACGTGCTTTGTAGATTTTTCCGTTTCCTACCGGCAAAAATGAATAAACAGCAAAAATGTGAATTAATTCGTGTATTTACATTATTTTCTCGTCGCTATAATAGTATCAAAAAAAATTCTAATGATAACAAAATGTAAAAGGAAATCCACTATTGTCAGTGTCTTTTCATGCAGTGGAATATCCATTTTCTGGATGCAAGCCGTTGCTTGCATGCAGTGCGTGCATGCAGTGCGTACAGTTCGTTCCCCTCTTTGAAGTGGAATAGCCACTTTCTATGCGTGCGCGGCCGAGCGTAAATAGTCCCACCTACTTGAAAAATGAAGTGTATATATTCGAGATTAAACCCTATATTGTTTCAACCCTATATTGTTTCAAAGGAAAGTATCAAGTGAAAGCAAACATGATTAAATTAATTAAACCAGTTTGCAAAGATGGTATGAAGCGAATATCAACTTTATTAGGTGAGGCTTAGAAAAGGAAGCATGACGAATAACTGGTCCTTTCAAAAATGAAATACTGCTCTGTAAACCATCTCATCATTATGGCATCATGTATGCCAATTATTTTAATAAATTCTAAAACAATGATGGTTGGCTGTTTGGTTGAATGGTGATGTACGTTGTTTCCAGCACATGTTAGGCTATTTATGACGGTCGGTTTTTGTAGTAGTGGCAGGCAACCCACTTTTTCCTTCAAGTTTATGTAGTGTCAATAATAAATTGCACTGACCTATATACAGTGAGCGCAAAGGCTTTGTCGAGCATTCAAGAAGTATTGCCTGTTGAGAAAACCCCTCTGTTTTAGTCGGTATTCCTTATCGTAATCCTTATCGTAATCGTTGTAGTAACGTTTATGTCAACTCGTTTTGTGATCTATGCTGACAGTAGTATACATTTTAAGAATTAACTAGTTAAAGTGAGTGTGTGCAAATGAAAATTGAAGTTTAAATAAATGTACATTTGAACCATTAACATTTATTGCTAAAAGGAATCAGAAATAACACTTTGGATTGTTTTTCATTAAGAAGTTGAGCATGTTTTACATTGTGTTGGTTCTCTTTTGATATTAAGCAGATCGAAGTTAATTGCCTATCAATGCAAATACAATGTCGTTATGAGTAAAATATCAATGCAAACTAATTGATTTTTTAAGTTTGACACGATTATTTACATACTTATGGAGTTACATAGGCCAATGTAGTTAAATGAATGTTTTCTAAATGGGCATTTAATGTACTATAAATTCAATGCATTGTCACACAATCTCGTTAGAAATAATTAATCATAGCTCAATTGAATGTTCTGACCTAATAGTATGTAACGTGGGAAAAATATTCCCTGGTTTGCTGTTAAGGACTTTAAATTGTTTTGCAAATAATTAAGTTCATTTCAAGCATACACGATACGAAACCATGAAGTTTTTATTATAGCGGTTCATCACAGATGGATAAAGCAAGACAGCGTATTAAAATTAGAAAATAAATAGTTTTCAAAATCTCAAAAACCAACACAATTTTCTAACTTTACGCAAAACCTTCTCAAATTGCGCAGAGACACCTGGTGTATACTAAACCCTTGCACAATTCCGAAATAGTCCTGCGCAATTCCGGAAAAGTCCTGCGCAATTTCAAGAATTCTTACTTTAGGCCACACTTAAAATATTTTAGTTTGCCCAAACCAGACCGTAGAGTTTTCAGACGGATAAGCCGGTCGGGAAATTCGTTTTTACTACAATGAGGGACCGTATACAATGAGGGTCCGTCAGCCTGTTATTATGGTATTCTTCAGAATAGGTTTGTTTGTTTGCTGTTTTACGTCATTTTCAACACATGTAAGGTTATATAAGACGGTCGATATTTTGTGGTGGAGGCAGACCACCCACTTTACTTGGGTAGAACCAGTAGTGTACAACTCCCGTCATCCGCAAGAATAGACACTTCCTCACTTACAAGTCGAGCTCCCAGTCGAGCTCCCAGTGGGATTCGAACCCGCAGCGGTGAGAGGCGAAGGTTTACAATGCAACGTTTTAACCATTCGGCCACGGAGACGCTCCTCAGAATAGGAATTGTCCATATGCTCACATTGCGTAGAACATATATATTGCAGCCTCTGTTTAGTGTTACATGTACATGTATTATTTGCACATGTGTATATAGTTGTTTGTGTATTTTTTTCTGTTATACTTTAATAACTAATGCCTTGCGTAATGTTCAGGTTGTTTCCAAAGACCAGTTTCTTTATATGTAAAAACCTAAGCTGTCTTAAAAAATTAAAACATTATATAAAGGCCATGCATTTTCTAACAGGCAGGACATGCTACGGCTGTCAGTAAACACGTGGCCATGTGACCATGTGACCGTGCAATAAGCTCCACGGCCTTGAATCAGTTAACACAAATGTAAACCTCTAAGTTCTTCACTTTCCTTGTGATGTATATAGATCTTTACGTTTTAACATGTTAACGTGAAAATAGAAAGAGCATGTCGTTTCAACAAAACTAATTCATTTCATATCATGGCATGCTCTTGCGCGTGATAATGATGAACGAACAATGGCAGAACCAAAAGCAAACAAACAGTCGATACTGACTTTGGATAAACAGTCTGATGGACTCACTGATAGTTAGATTCTTTATTTATTTTTTTATTTTATCTCGACCCTAGGGTGAGATGGAAATTTCTTGCATACCGGACAAGGATATCCGTCATTTTACCGGGGCTAGATATTTCCATCTCACCCTAGGGTCGAGATAAAATTCACGCGCGCCAACATCCGGTATGCAGGAAAACATGCAAAACGTAAGTAGCTGGCCGCGTCAACGTAGAACATGTCTCTGATATGCAAGAAAAAGAATTTATCATGGGTATTCTGTTCAGATAGGGAATTCCAACCCTCGGTATAAGTGTTTTAATCGGAACCTCGGCAGAGCCTCGGTTTCGAAAAAAACACTTATACCTCGGGATGGAATATAAGAATATTTCATGGTTATCCGATGAAGATGGGGAATTCCAATTCCCTATCTGAACCGTATACCCATGATAGATTCTTTTTCTTGCATATCATTGCATAGCAGAGACATGTTGTGTGTTGACGCCGCCAGCTACTAACGTTTTACATGTTTTCCTGCATACAGGATGTTGGCGCGCGTGAATTTTATCCCGACCCTAGGGTGACATGAAAATATCTAGCACCGGTAAAATGACGGATATCCTTGTCCGGTATGCAAGAAATTTCCATAGCACCCTAGGGTCGAGATAAAATTCGCGCACGCACGCACCAACATCCGGTATGCTGGAAAACATGCAAAACGTTAGTAGCTAGTGGCGTCAACGCACAACATGTTTCTGATATGCAAGAAAAAGAATCTATCCTGGGTATTCGGTTCATATAGGGGATTCCAACCCTCGATATAAGTGTTTTAATCGGAACCTCGGCAGAGCCTCGGTTCTGATAAAAACACTTATACTCGAGTTGGAATTCCCTATCTTCACCGGATACCCATGAACGATTCTTATAATCTTTCATACCGGACAAGGATGTATCCGTCATTTTACCGAGGATAGATATTTCCATCTCACCCAAGGGTCGAGATAAAATTCACGTGCGTACGCACGCACCAACATCCGGTATGCAGGAAAACATGCAAGACGTTAGTAGCTTGTGGCGTCAACGCACAACATGTCTCTGATATGCAAGAAAAATAATCTATCATTGGTATTCGGTTCAGACAGAGGATCCAACCCTCGGTATACGTATTTTAAACGGAACCTCGGCTCTTAAACGGAACCTCGGCAGAGCCTCGGTTCCGATAAAAACACTTATACCTCGGGTTGGAATTCCCTATCTTCACCGGATACCCATGAAATATTCGTATATTCCAACCCTCGGTATAAGTGTTTTAATCGGAACCTCGACAAAGCCTCGGTTCAGAAAAAAACACGTATACCTCGATCTTCACCGGATACCCATGAAAGATTCTTATACTCTTCGCCTGCAATGCCTATAGACACTGCAGTGTATAACAACAAAGTGGGCATGTTCACTTGTCTCTGCATTTTTGTGTGAATCCAGTCTTTAAAGTAAAGATTCCAAAAATATGTAGCTGGTAAACTGGCGTACACATACAATTATATTACCTGTTAAAGTGTATGTTTAAATTAGCATAATAAACTCAGCTATTATCTAGATTGTCTCTTACAGTTATACTATAAACGTTTCAGTCATTATAATTTATGAGTTGCCATAAATATTTTAATAATTTCCTTCAAAATTAGCATATGTAAAATATGAAGAGTTTAGTATTTATAAAATGCTGTTACTTTTAAGGGAAGTGAATTGAATTTTAGTAACGACGTACCAGCACAAAGCGGCTATATGGAGCCAAAAGGATTAAACAATTTAGACCCATGCTCAAATTACATCCAGATAAACGCATTATATTTTAAACGTTTTCTGCTATTACTGACACGTGGCACCCCGTATACCACTCATCTGGCATCCCCTTCTCAATTAATAAGTTTAGTACTACACGAACACACGCACGCACACTCACACGAAAACGCACTCGTACGCATGCGCACTAGAGATAATCGAGAATAACATTGGTTACAATATATCCAGACATTAACGTTTGTATGCACTTAAAACACATGTTTACACCACCGCGTGGCATGCTTTCAGTACATTGCAAGTGATCAGCTATTAAAGGCAGAGTACTCAGTAGCCTTACATCTTAGGCTATTCAATCAGTAAAATATAATTAAACTTTTTTAAACTACTTCGCCAAATACATAGTTTAAATGCCTAATAAGTAAACAGATATACTTTTACCACGGATCATCTGAACATTGCGCTTAGCATCACACAGGTATTAGGCTGTACTAAATGGTTTACTTATAACACAGGTTGTGTTTATATATCTGTATCGTGTTGTTTATGTATCTGTATCTGTATAGTACACGTTTCTGTCGCATTTGATGTACCCTCATAAATTACGAAATTTGAAAGAAGTGGAAAATAGGTCCGTTGACTAGGAATGGTATTAAACTCAAAAGCTAAAAAGTTTGTATTATTATTTACCAAAGAACAAGTTTCAACTTAGTTAATTCAATTAACGTCTGGGTACATCGGCTGATTTAATGCAAATGTGAAAGTATTAATTAAATCGTAGCCTGCTAAAGGCGATTACAATAGCCTTTGCATCCAGTGTAAACCCAGATCAGCCTGGGAGTACCCCTTTGTATCTTAAATGGAAGGGTCAAAATTCAAAGAAAGAACAGTCCATTCTATATATGTAGCAGGTTAAGGGCTATACTTGACACGAAGTCTGTATCATCTCCGACAAGGTTAAAAATAAACAAACTGCGGCTTTAAGGGTTATGAACATCGTCTAGACCTACTATTATATTTAAAATGATTCAAACACGTAATATATCGCTTATTGACTCATTGAAATTTGAAAGTAGAAAGTTAACATGTTGTGTAGAAGATCAGACATTACGTGGTCCGAGTATTAACTTCCATACCCCATCCAACCCCTTCTCAAGGAAACGAAAACGGGGTTGGCTAGGGTATGAAAAAAAACCTTAATTTTGGCATAAAATGTTTATATATTGTAAAATTAAAATATTTAATAGGAAATTTTAAACAGGTTATCACATTTTTTTCAGTAAAAATGTTTTTAAACGTGTTTTATTGAAGAAATATTCGTTATAAAATCATGCTAATATACGTTTTCCCATCGCTTAATGGAATTAAGGCGGAACCATGTAATGCTAGCTACATATTCTTTCCAACTACTGTGACGGTTTTGTTGTTATCCACAAACGTAATTATGAAAAAAGGTTGACAGGCTAAATTAACACTGATATGCTATTAATTAGTTTTTGCTTGACTACTATGATACGTATATGTCAGTTATTTATGTGGAAATTACTTGTGCGTGCGAAAAAGAATAAATTTTAACACACAAGTCAAGGGTAATTTTGGTCGAGGCTATTCCAAATAAACGTTACAACGTGTGCCAAATCAGTAACATGTGAGCTGAAAACAATTTAAGACAATTATGGTAACATAAAAAATGTAAATACAGCGTTAAAGGGACTGGATGCAACGTAGAGTAATTATTGTCGTCTATCTGAATACAAATTAGACTAAATAGAACCATTATTAACAATAGTTTGAGCCCACCGGTATAAAACCTTATTAATATAACGAATCTAAATATACTGACGAGATAAAGAAACGCCTCATCGGGAATTTCCGCTATATATTGTATATACACTATGCTGCTGTTAATCGAATGGTACATGGCTACGTAAGACCTTTCTTTACGGAAAAAATACTAAAACAACACAAAACACAGCAAATAGTATTTCTTCAAAGTTTGATTATCGGCAGAGTATCTGTTTGGCTCAAGCATGTGAGCAAACTTAGGATGCAAATTTCTGCAAACTCTTTACGTTAAATACAGTACTAAAATAGTCAATTTTTCAAAGAGGAACTTCAATATTTATGAATTTCTTGTTATAAAGTGTACTGCGATTAAAACGTCTACAACATCACAGTTGTGTCCTTTCTCTAACCAACTGCAACTTTGTTTTACAAAACATCTTGGGATTTCTTTGGAATATTATGTGGCATTAAGTGTGCGGTATATACAATATATAGCGGAAATTCCCGATGAGGCGTTTCTTTATCTCGTCAGTGGACAAACGGTGATATGCGTTATCCCAAACGATTTTTAAATTACATTAAGAGTTTCTTCTGAATCTGTTTTCAAATTAGACGTTTAATATAACTGAGATTGCCTCTATCAACTCTCAATTTATATCATTCTACTTATATATTAAGCAAACGCGTATGTTAAATCTATCATTGCACAGTACATTTTCTCAGAACGATTTTTAAATTAATTAAAGTCAATATTATTAAAGACGTTCTCTGCTGTAGCTGTATAGAATTTAAATATTGCTTGCAATTCTATGTTTAAATTATATTTTTTTATCCAATCAGTAAATTAAACTGAAAAGTGATACCTTGGAATTAAAGCGCCGAACACATACAAGAGAGAAATGTAGCAGACTCGGTTGTATTGAGCCTGTTCGTGAGAGGTAATATAAGGTGAAACATCGCTCATGCAATCTATCACTGACAAGCGGTATTCTACTTTATAGTCATTTTATTTAATTTTAAAGTGGCAAATAACATTGTTACAAAGTATTACATATACAAAACAATTCAGAAGACTAGAGGCAATATTAAGTAAACAAATGAACACCCAGCCTAATGAGGCTTATTAGTCCCTATAGAAATATCCAATGCATTAACTTAATTCCATATTAGCAGGATTTTATAACGGATATTTCGACTATAAAACTCGTTTATAAACATTTCTAACTGAAAAAAATGCGATAACCTTTTTAAAACTACCTATTACATGTTTTAATTTTGCAATATGCAAACTTTTAAAGCCAAAATGAAGGTTCAGTTTCATACCCCAGCCAACACCGTTTTCGCTTCTTGGAGAAGAGGTTAAATGGGGTATGAAAGTTAATACTCGGACCACGTAATCAGTGGATTTCATCACTCATTTAATAGGGATAGCAAAAGGGAACATGCTGAAATAATGAATAAGATCAGTTGAAGAAAAAATAACACAAACATGTAAATTCTAACTGTTCTCTAGAATATAAAACTTACAAAAGAATAGCTTATAATACCAGTTTGCATATAACAACCCAATAAGTAGGCATACTCTGGTATTGTATATTGACAACAAATATTAAACTAAATACTCATTAGTAAATAAAGTTCAAATTAGGTTCAACTAATTGTTTCAGGCATTTATTATAGACTGTCCCGTTTTCAATAAAATGTTTAGTTAAAAGTACTTTAATTGTTTCTGCCTACGCAGTTAAATATAAAGTGATTTTCGGTTTCTGCACACTAAGGATGGCATTGTTTACATATTCTATCTTGATTGGGCTCCAAGACCCCAAAGAGTCATTAAGTAATCACACTCTACTGATGCATTGCTTGAGCAACTTTTTCAGACACAACACAGAAATACGCGAATGCTAGTAGGAACGACGTCAATACATAATAAAAAAAAGGATTCTTTGGAAGCGAAGAACACAAACAATAGAGACATGTAGAAAACTTAGTTTTACTGGGTGTGTTTATGAGAGGGAATACAACGTGCTATATCCTTCACGCCCACTAGCACTGGCAAGTCGAGTTTGTGAACAATTTACACCGAGTGCTTAACAATGCCTTTGTAATGATGCGATATGTTTTACTTACACCAGAACTCAAGAAAAAGATATGTATTTACATTACGACCCCTTACGTTTTACTTCGTTTAACATAACATTACACCCTGAATGTATCAAGTCATCTTAATGATGAGATATTTAAATGAAGTAATTGTAAACGAATCACATTAAATGTTACTGAAATGTGTTTTAACATAGCTTGTATATGTTTATTTGTTTGCACAAGTTAAACACAAACGTCATTGAATTGTGTTCTGATTGGTCGACACTGTACAATACACGTCACACACAGTAGAGAATGTAACAAATGCGACAACACCACTCACAACATGTATTTAACAGTTTACCTTACTGCAGCCTTAACCTTTTTACAAATGGTTTGACTTGCCTTTAAGACACGGATATAACTCTTAACAGGATAATGTTCGTAAACTTTACATTTTGTTTAACGTAAAACATATTTCATGAAAGAACACTACAAATCATAGGCTACATATGTGTTCTATGGAATGCCTAATTGTATAGATGTGTTTACTAGCTGGTCAAAAGGTTGGCTAACACGTAGTTATGACATCAACGGTACAGAACTAACGGTACAGAACTAACGTTACAGAACTAAAAATGATGGTAAAACTTGACAACTGAAACAGTATTATTCTAAGGTATTCTACTATTATTCGATTCAACATCCGTGCAGCATCCGTCAACAAATATTTCAAATGACTGAGTTAATGTTTAGGCCAGTCCCTAGATTATTGTTGATGAAAATGTTAAAAACAAATTGTGTTCAGATTATTCTGCTTATTTACAGACTATAATATGATAAAACAAATATATAGGTTTTTCACTGGCTAAGTACTTTTTTAAAAATGTCTTCTGGTAGAAAAGTTAAACGTAAAAACGTCCCTTATAGACCGTGGGCTGCTACCCAAATGTTGACATATTGGTACCACTCAAGCTGGCAAATTCTAATATGCGATTTCGGAAAGTTCAATGTCTTACGCTTCTTTTAAGCCATGATAGTACTTTTAGTTCGGTAGCTTAAGTGTGTAAAACTATTTTTTTTATAAAGGGAGGTAATTTTTAAGAAAATGTTCTAAATTGATATAAAAATGGATGTATGGCATGGATTAACGCAATTTTTTTGTTGTGTATTTGATTGCATTCAAAATGGTTACGTAAGTCATGTAAACATATAACAGTTCAAAAGTTCAACCCTTAAAAACGCATAAAACATATGGAAGCAAACATTTAACCATTGTAATCATCATTAAACGCACATTCTATCTAAAGAAGATAAAGATAACCAAACACATTAGAATATATTTATTCTTTTTAAGCAAATTACATGTGAATATAGTTCTATATATATACGAAACAATACGAAATAATATAAACGTGGGACCTCTCTGTAATAAAGGTGTTGCTATAAAGGGAGTTAATAAAGTAAACTTTCAAGTTTTTAATTAAAAAGATTGAGCTAACATTAAAAAATGATTCACAGAAATGTTACAATTCAAACTTACATTTTATTTGTCTTTGTGTCACCTTCGTAGCATGGCATCAGGTAGGGATCGCTTTATCCATAGTCTGTCTTCATTCGTCGTCTTCGTCCGTCTGTCCATAACGCTTTAACCTGAAGCATGAACTTGGTCATAACTTAAACAGTATTTAACCTATGTTAATGTAACTTCATAAATAACGTCATCTCACCCCAAGGAAAGTCGATATACATGTCTAATAACATGTGATTATCAGCCCTTGATTCCATCATTGCATTATATACTATTGTTAAATTCACCTTCACACTGAAACTATGTACAGCATAATTGTAAAAGTACACCACTGTTAAAAAAAGAAAAACATTCTTTATATCTCACGTGCTTTCAATACATAAATGATACACATGAAAAGCGTGCATTTACATTTTAAACTGAAACATGTGGTATGATGAAACGTTACGATGAACAGTTTATTAGACTTGTTATTTGGTTTGGACCATATTTGTTCGAATAAAGACATGCTAATGATCAATTGTTTTGTTTTTTGGCAATGTTTCCATATATGCAAAATATATGAAACTGAAACTATGTACAGCATAATTGTAAAAGTACACCACTGTTAAAAAAAGAAAAACATTCTTTATATCTCCCGTGCTTTCAATACATAAATGATACACATGAAAAGCTTGCACTTACATTTTAAACTGAAACATGTGGTATGATGAAACGTTACGATGAACAGTTTATTAGACTTGTTATTTGGTTTGGACCATATTTGTTCGAATAAAGACATGCTAATGATCAATTGTGTTTTTTTTTGGCAATGTTTCCATATATGCAAAATAATACAGTGTCTCATTACAACGGCTTGTTGTTGTATGTCCATTCTATAGCGTTGTGGATTCAACTGGTCAGCTCTTGATGAGCAGTATTCCTCATACAAATGCAGCAGCAGCAGCAGTACAACATTCCGTGCATACCACCACGTGCAAACAATGACCTTAGAAAGTCTTATATGCTTTTAGTATAGGGATGGTACACCTTGGACTTTGTTATAAAGCATGGCCCATCTGTTGCTTTATTATTTCTCGGAATGTTATCTAAGTATCTTGCGAAACTTACTTTGCACTTTACTTGAAAAAAGCATAGACTTCCCTGTATTGTAACATGGTGTGAATGCAGGGTAGTTAGTTATAGCATGTATACCAGATTCAGAATGTGAACATGCGTCAACATTCGGCGGATGAAAACTTAGTATTCTGTTAAAGATGTTAATATCATGATTGTCTCTTACAATAGTTTTGAGACATATATTATTTCGCAGGCTGAGTTTTCTTTAAAACTACGTTTACTGCTGAATTGCATTTTCTCAACCCAAAACCGAAATATCACTTCTTTCGGCATATATTTTATTTGCAGTTTTCAAGTTACTTCGGAACTTTTTGTCTGCATACATATTTAAAAAAATATTAAAGTTTTTAGCGATTTTTGTTTAAATTTGTATGTTTTTGCCCCAAAATAATGTGTTAAGCTACAGTTCCAGGAAAATTATCCTGTCTATTTCTTTTTTACTAAGATATATCTAAAGGGTGGTAGCATTTAAAATTTGCCAGCTGAGTTGGTACCGAAAAATTGAGTAGCCCAAGGTCTATTAAGGATGTTAGCTGAGCAAGTTTTGACATTTTCAAGTCTAAGACCGTTATTTTTTAAACCAAAAACCATGGGATTACAATGAAACTTCACACAATGATAGAGGGTAATGCGGGAAAGTTTAGAGTACAATAACTGAAACTCTGTCATCTTTCAAATTAGAGTTATTGCCCTTTGTAATTATATACTTAAAATATTTGTCCGGAGCATAACTTAAAACCTACTGATGAGATTGCAATGAAACTTCTCACAATGATAGAGGATATTGTGAGAAAGTGCAGAGTTTAAAAAACGTAACTCTGTCTTCATTCAAACTAGAGTTATTGGTCTTTTTAATTTTATACTTATAGTTCTTGTCTGGAGCATAACTCAAAAAACACTAATGGGACTGAAATGAAACATCACACAGTGATAAAAGGCAGTAAGAATAGGTGCAGAACACAAAAACTATACCTCTTTCGTCATTGAAATTATTGCCCTTTGTCATTTTGTACTTACAATTTTTGTCCCGAGCATAACTCAAAAAACACACATGAGACTTTAATGAAACTTCACACAATGATAAAGGGCAATGAGAGAAAAGGCAGCGATCTAAACCAACCTTTGTTTAAATTAGAGTTATTGCCCTTTGTAAATTTATACTTGTAATTCTTGTCGCATAGGTCAAAAACTACTAATGGAACAGCAAATGAAAATAGCTGGGCGATAAAAGCGCATATGATAAGCTGAGGATACATTCTGGGGAGCATCCATCGGTTCTATCTATTTTCTTGTTTTCACCCTAATAGCTATGAATATAAAATAGGATTATAGACAGTAACATTAAAATTTTCAAACGTAAATCAATTTTCTTCTTCATTTTTCTTCTTTTTTCGTCATTTGTGACAGTGTTTCATCAAGACAAATAATTGGTAGGGGTAACTCTTGAGTAAAATGTATCCTTTTGTTTCAGAAAAAAAAAGATTTGCATGTTTAGTGGTTGACCCATTTACAGTTCGTCAATATAGTTTCCCTTTTGATTGTGCGATGACCGGACATATGTCATGGACTACTTGCTTTGTGGGTTTCTAGACTTGAAAGAGAGTTTATGTTGAATCTTTCACCAGATACCCAGGCAGATGTTATTGAAGCCTTTAATGACACCTCTCGGTATCCGGATGACATATTGAACATTGACAAGCCTTTCTTTTCTACTCCGGTTAATCATATATACCCTTAACACAGCTAATATTTCCGATACTAACTCTTTTTTTCTCGATTTACATCTCTCCATTGAAAATGGTGAAATAATCAGCAAAATATATGACAAAAGAGATGGTTTCAATTTTGATATTGTTAATTATCCCCATTTAGATAGTGATGTTCCCCCAGCAACTTCTTATGGGGTCTATGTGTCTCAACTTATTCGTTTTTCTAGAGCTTGTACTCGAGTTGAGAACTTTAATATCTGTAATCTTTGTTTAACTAACAAGCTACTCCATCAGAGCTACCGTTACCATAAACTTCGTAAAACCTACGCAAAAACTTATCCTAACCCTGATCTTCTTTCCAAATATAAAAGTAATTTAAGAACCCTTCCGCGACAAGGACTATCACAACTTGACTTCTATGGTGAGTTGATTTACAAACTTCGTAAGATCCTTGGTCATGATCACTTTTATACTATCTTTGTTAAACTTGTTAACATGTTTATCAACAGAGTTTATGACCCTATCATTTTGCAACGCACTGCATGCTTGATGGTGGACCCATTTACAGTTCGCCACTATGCCTTCCTCTTTAATTGTGCGATGACCGGAGAGGCTGTGGACCCTATGATGACGTCTCCCTAAAGCCCAAAAGGACGGTGCAATCTTGTCTTGTCTGCCCTCAATGGTTTGTTCTCTTGTTGCTCTGGCTTTTGCGAAGTCATTGGGTACCTTAATTGTGGCTTTCTAGGCTATTTCTTTTTTGTATTTATAGATACACGAGCATCTTTGTGGTTAGTTATATTGCCTATTAATGCTGCCTTGTTGGTTAGAGAATAGTTCTTGGCGGGGATTTCTTTATTTACACTGTCCCGTTTTATTTGGTGTAAACCCCTAGCGGCCTTTTTTTGCCACTGACCGTTCCAAGGCGGTAGCCCTATTGTCAACCCTTGTGTGTTTGTGATGTTTTATTTTGCCTTTTATTTATTTTTATATATATAGTTGTTCTTTGTTTCTTTGTGTCTTTGTTGTTGACTGTCGTCTTTGAATGCTACTTCTCCTGTTCGCGTTTTATATCTATATTTTTTGTCTTAGATTCAAATATACATAATCATCTTTTTGCCACTGACCGTTCCAAGGCGACAGCCTTATTGTCAATACGTGTGTGTTTGTGATGGCACATGCCTTCCATATTACCATTGTAATTGTTGTTGTTTTTAATGAAAATGTTTGGTTGACTGTGTCCTGTCAAAGCTACATTCCATGTTCCACTGCTTTACCTACTTTTTAAAAAATGGAATACTTACATAATGCTGCATACTGTGTTAATTTAATACTATACTTCAATGTCAAAACGTCGTGGTAAGCATTTTACAGCGTATACTTTTTTAAGAACGTTTTATTTACATTCCATATACGTTTGCTTTTTAAAGTAATAAGAGAATGAGGACAATATTTGTTTGTGCATGGTTTATAATGATATGTATATATGTAACTGAAAATTAATAGTTTTTTAATAAGATATCTTTTTGTTAATACAAATTGTGAAAATGTTCAATGACTTTATTTCTCATTTTTTCAGCAAGAACACGTTCGATGACATACCCTTTTTTGATAATTTTATATTTAATTGATACCGAAGAGAAGCTTTTTCTATCAAATTAAAATGTCAGCGCTACATCCCATCCCTGCAAAAAACGTCGACAGTAAATAAAAAAAAAGTCGATATATGCAAAATCATCGTTTCAATGTTATCAATTATAAATGTGAAAGCAAACTTCGCGAAAGGTTAAAACGTCGGCTTCGCTATAAAAACAAATTGTCGTTGCTAAAAGTGAAAGCGAAAAAGTGACACATGTAAAATTCAAACTAAACTTTAACTAACGTGATAGATCTACAGGAAATAAGGAAAGATACATTATTATACAAGTAGACTTCTCATAATTATAAATGATTGTTTGACAATTATAAACTCAGATAAAAGAAAATACATACATCGTATTAACATGATGATGTTAAAAGCCAACTAAAGTAGACATAAATGTCGAACGGAAATACTATTACAGCATGTCCACAATCGACCAAAAATCACGCATCAAAACAAACGACAATAATGCGGATAAATAAGATGCAAGGCATGTGGTATCACAAGCAATAAATGGTTGCCAGTAGGGGTACCGCCTTGGAACGGTCAGTGGCAAAAAGGGGGCACAGGGGTTTTAAACCAGGTGCTAGGGTTCAAATAAACCTCACTCTTACCCTATTGTCATCTCAATGATTCGAGACAGTGTAAATAAAAAACGGCGGCTTTTCTTCTCTTACAAACTAAACAGCATCATTAATAGGCGATGTAACATACAGATACTCATGTATATGTGACATACATATAATCATGTATATGTCACATACAGATAATAATGTATATGTAACATATAGATAATCATATACGTGTAATATATTAATTGGCGATGTAACATACAGATACTCATGTGTATGTAGCATACAGATAATCGTGTATATGTAAGATACAGTTAATCGTGTTTATGTAACATACAGATATTCATGTATATGTAACATACGTATAATCATGTATATGTAACATACGGGTATTCATGTATATGTAACATACGTATAATCATGTATATGTAACATACGGGTAATCATGTATATGTAAAAGATAATCATGTATATGTAACATATAGATAATCATGTATATGTAACATACGTATAAGCATGTATATGTAACATGCGGATAAACATATATATGTAACATACGGATAATCATGTATATGTAACATGCGGATAAACATATATATGTAACATATAGATAATCATGTATATATAATATACAGATAATCATGTGTATGTAACATCTAGATAATCTTCTATATGTAACATATAGATAATTATGTATAATTAACATATAGATATTCATGTATATGTAACAGATAATCATATGTATGTATCATACAGATAATCATGTATATGTAACATACGGATAATCATGTATATGTAACATGCGGATAAACATATATATGTAACATATAGATAATCATGTATATATAATATACAGATAATCATGTGTATGTAACATCTAGATAATCTTCTATATGTAACATATAGATAATTATGTATAATTAACATATAGATATTCATGTATATGTAACAGATAATCATATGTATGTATCATACATATAATCATGTATATGTAACATAAACATACAGATAACCATGTATATGTAACATATATATAATATTGTATATGTAATATAAACATACAGATAATCATGTATATGTAACATACAGGTAATCATGTATATGTATCATATAGATAATCATGTATATGTAACATAGACATACAGATAATCATGTATATGTAACATACAGGTGATCATGTATATGTAACATACAGATAATCATGTATATGTAACATACAGATAATCATGTATATGTAAAAGATAATCATGCATATGTAACATATATATAATCATGTATATGTAACAGATAATCATGTACATGTAACAGATAATCATGTATATGTAACATACAGGTGATCATGTATATGCAACATACATATAATCATGTATATGTAACATCTGTGATGATAATTGAAACGTCATATAAAGCCCAGGTAATATACAGATAATTATGTATATGTAACATACAGGTAACCATGTATATGTAACATACAGGTAATCATATATATGTAACAGATAATCATGCATATGTAACATATATATAATCGTGTATATGTAACATACAGGTGATCATGTATATGTAACATACAGATAATCATGTATATGTAGCATAGACATACAGATAATCATGTATATGTAACATACAGGTGATCATGTATATGTAATATACAGATAATAATGTATATATAACATACAGGTAATCATGTATATGTAACAGATAATCATGCATCTGTAACATATATATAATCATGTATATGTAACATACATATAATCATGTATATGTAACATCTGTGATGATAATTGAAACGTCATATAAAGCCCAGGTAACATACAGATAATCATGTATATGTAACATACAGGTAAATATGTATATGTAACGTACAGGTAATCATGTATATGTAACGTACAGGTAATCATGTATATGTAACATATAGATACTCATGTATATGTAACACAGACATACAGATAATCATGTATATGTAACATAAACATACAGATAATCATGCATATGTAACAGATAATCATGTATATTTAACATACAGGTAATCATGTATATGTAACATGGAGATAATCATGTATATGTAACACAGACATACAGATAATCATGTATATGTAACATAAACATACATATAATCATGCATATGTAACAGATAATCATGTATATTTAACATAGAGGTAATCATGTATATGTAACATGGAGATAATCATGTATATGTAACACAGACACACAGATAATCATGTATATGTAACGTACTGGTAATCATGTATATGCAACATACAGATACTAATGTATATGTAACATACAGGTAATTATATATATGTAACATATAGATAATCATGTGTATGTAACATAAACATACAGATAATCATATATATGTAACATACATGTAATCATGTATATGTTACATACAGATACTCATGTATATGTAACAAACAGGTAATCATATATATGTAACATATAGATACTCATGTTTATGTAACATGGAGATAATCATGTGTATGTAACATGGAGATAATCATATATATGTAGCATACAGATAATCATATATATGTAACATACCGGTAATCATATATATGTAACATACAGATAATCATATATATGTAACATACATGTAATCATGTATATGTAACATGGAGATAATCAGGTATATGTAACATAAACATACAATTAATCATGTATTTGTAACATACAGGTAATCATGTATATGTAACATACAGATAATCATGTATATGTAACATATAGATAATCATGTATATGTAACATATAGATAATCCTGTATATGTAACATACAGGTAAGCATGTATATGTTACATACATATAAACATGTATATGTAACATGTAGGTAATCATATATATGTAACATATAGATAATCCTGTATATGTAACATATAGATAATCCTGTATATGTAACATACAAGTAATCATGTATATGTTACATACAGATAAACATGTGTATGTAATATACAGATAATCATTTATATGTAACATACAGATAATCATACAGATAATCATATATATGTAATATACAGATGATATATACAGATAATCATGAATATGAATCAGACTTGGCATTTCTTGTCAAATATTGCTTATCCCATAGGAGCAACGGTGTTAACAGGATGAAGGGTATTTTTATCGGTCTTCAAGCAACGCCTTAGAGATAATGTTGTACACATCTGGGATGAAAGACTACATGAAAAACACTTACAGAACTTAGAGTATCTTCTCATAGGCTGAAAATAGAAGCTGATTGTTGGAATAAACCAAATAAAACATCGAGAGATAACAGGAAATGCAAGCTATGTAATTTTATATTTTAATCATATTTTAAATGACCTTAGAAAAACGGGTTTATAAATATATGTAGTATAGAAACCCATATTTAATAGGAGACCCAATATGGTTAAACTGAAACATTTAATCACATTAGAAAATAGGACACACAGAAACAGTGAATATGTACACTTACACAGGGTTTGGTTTGCTACACAAATCTGTACAAATCTATACCGCCGGTTAATTGATACATGTAGTTAACAGTAATATGACATCAGCCCCTCCCCCGCCCCCATCCCCTTGCGTGATTGTTTTTATTTATTTTGTTCCTTCTGGCCACAGGCGCCCCTGCATTGAATCTCATAGTTTGTTAACATTTATAGGTCAAGGTCACATTTTATAAATTGTAACGAAATACAAGAATATTAATATGAAAATGTCGTAAGTTATTTATTTAACATTCAGCTTTTATGAAACATAATAGTTTATGTACAAAACATTTTTCGTAAAAGTATATCTGTATTTATATCATGCGTATAAATGAAGCAGGTCAAGGCACTCGGTAAATGGCGCGTGAGTGTCGCGTGACGGACTCGTAAATATTGTCTTTTTTGTGCAGACTTCCTTCTTGTCTCGGATTTTTTGTAATTGTTGATGGATTTCCAAGTCAGTAGAGCATATTTTGGTAAACCAATGTTGCAGAAACGAAGAAAAATACATACCTGATCCAATTGCAGAGTGACATTTACGCACGGGCCTTTAAAGAGGTAAAAAAAACAATTCCGAAAAAAAAACGAGTGTGAAATTAGCTTCAAGCCTTGTATTTATATATACATATACTACAACGCAATTTCTTCTTCTCTTTATCCCTCTTATTTCTCTCCTGTAGGTGGCGCCTGTGCTTCTGGCACCCAGTTTATGCCATCTGAAGATCCAATTAAATATTTTCTCATTATTTCAAGAATTCATTACTTTAATATAGATTCTGTGTGACATTGTCGTGAAACACAGAATTTCATATTGCATGAAATGAAACTAAAGGTATATATTGTATATTGCTTGTCATGGTATTGTATGATGGTATATGTATCACATGATTTACTTGATGACACTGTCAACATTACGTGGTTCGAGTATTATCTTTCATACCCCATCCATCCCAGTATCCAAGACGCGAAAACGGGATTGCCTGGAGTATGACATAAAACCTTAATTTCGGCTTAAAACGTTTGCATATTAATTTAGAAATAGAACATTTAATAGATCTTTTTAAGCAGGTTATCGCATTTTTTTAGTAAAAAATGTTTTAAACGAAATATCCGTTATAAAATCAAGCTAATATAAGCTTTCCCATCGTTTAATGGAATTAAGGCAGGACCACGTAATGAAGGCATTGTATCTATCTTGGGTATTAACTGACGCAGCATATGCTCTGGAGTATTATCAAACTTAATGCGTATGCTATACGCTTATGTCGGGATGTCCTTGACCCGTCATAGACCTATTGAATAGGATAATACATTGTCTTGTTCTTCTATTATAGTTAATTGTCTTGTTCTTCTATTATAGTTAATTGTCTTGTTCTTCTATTATAGTTAAACATACAGTAGAATAATGAAGAGAAAAAAAGAAAACTCCATTGTTTTATCTTTCATTTATTAATTTATTCATGTGCAAACAAGTTTTAATGTTAAACTAATATTAAGGTAATAGCCATAAACTGATGTGCTAATTCCAGTGTTTGATAACTACTTCAAAATTAACGTCTGTCCCTTTCGTCTCACATTATACTCCTCCAGATTTAATATATCGTACCATTGGTGCAGAAAGCTATCAAGTGTGTATGTAAAAAGCAGGCCCTTGGAACCTTTTTTTTTTTACTAAAGCGACGAATTATTTAATGTATACTCAGATGCAAAAGAAAGTGTACACTGAGTTTTGTTTAGATTTAATTGTATAAAGTTTTTTTAGAATTAAATTGATAAATTCCAAAATGAATATGCCATATTTGGTACCAAAGTTTTTATCATTCCATTGTCAATATCATGTTGTCATTTTTTGTTCAATAGGTTGAATCATTAAGGAACTGTCGCTTGATAAAGATGATAGGGTGTAAAGTAATAGTTTAAGTAAAAATGTGTATACTTTGTTTTGCAACTGATTATAATTATATATAACTACCGGTGTTTGATTGGCTACTCGGAGATAACTCAGTATATTCCGCTATTGCATATTACATATATGAAAACAATATGCATATCTGGAAACAATACTCAATCTACCATACTATTGTCTTTCAAAACTACGTACCCATGCAATATATCACACTGTTCTATTGGCTATATGAATAAAATTCACTTTTCCATTCTCAATGTAACATGTACAGACTAAAAGTATTTATTGGTGAAGAACATTTATTTCTGCTATTACAAAATGCACAACCAGCGGTACGACCTACTTTGTTTGTAATGTAATGTTAGTGATATCAGACAATGTACAATCGGCGTTCACTTTAAAGTTTGGACCGTCAGAATACATCCACGTTTGTCTTATCATCACGAAGGAAAACGTTTGGTTAAAACCAGTGTCTACTTCACAAATTAAGAAAACAATATCCTTTACAAAAACGTCTTTCGAGATAATGGTATATTATACGACGCTTTATCAAAAATATGAGTTTTGTAAGAATCATCCTACAGTCTCACGCAAGGGAGCTAAACTGTGACGGGAGACCGTCAGAATACATCCACGGTTGTCTTATCACGAAGGAAAACCTTTTGTTAAACATAATTAGCTCAAACCAGTGTCTACTTCACCAAGAAAACAATGTCCTTTAGAAAAAGATCTTTCGAGATAATGGTATTTTATACTTGGGTTACAAGTCCGAAAAAACGAACAGAAGTAGTCTATGTCAGAGGGAAATATTAAAAGAAACTAACCCGCCAAATAAGGGCAAAATTACACTACAAAAACCGTGTATCAAAACTCCATCCAGATGTTCAGGTCATATACTAGTGTACATATATGTGCCGATTAAAAGTTAAAAGTTTTATTCACGGGTTTAACGATACCCGTGATTGAATATATGCATAAAATGATTTATGAGTTGGTAACTCGTACGCTCGACGCTCCAGTTTAGGGGTTTGGCCCGGCTTGTTAAAACCGTTATTATTGTGTCTATAGAGTTGGATTTTCAAATTATGTAGGTTATATATATACCTCGCCCAATCGTGAACGCTCGGCCAATCCCGTCATTCGTCGGGATCCCGCCTCGTGTGTATCACGGCGCTTCGGTATGTTCAAAATCTTGACATTCTGTTAGCCGGAAGGCAACGGCACAGAAAATAGTGCACTGTTGCTAAGCTCTTGCTACATAAACGCTTGCCACACGTGTTGATGTATGAGTTGCGTTGCATGTTTGTTATTTACAATACAGATGAAGGTTTTATCACTGCTTTCACGTAAATAAACTATAGATGGAGCAATCGGCTAAATGACATTGCAAAATGTTGAAGATAACTTTGATTTTGAATGCAAATTCGTTTTGGCGCGAATCTAACGCGCGTCACGCTAGTATGACATAACCAATTTGGAAACCGGCGTATTACATTCGAGTCATGCTGCGAAGCAGTGTACGAGATGTTGCGAATGATACCTCGCCGTTAGTAGGTTATATATGACGTAAAATGTGACTGTTGTTGGCAGAATAGTTACTTTAATTGTGGTCGAAATTAGGAGCAAACACATCCAAATCACCAGTCACATGAGCTTGATCTAACAGTGTATATTAAATTAAATTGTATAATAATTAAACGCGTGAAGGTATATGGTGTATGCGGTAAGGCAAACTAACTAAAATGTTTAAACCTCTATAGTATGAATTATCTCATATGTGCAGTTGGTTAATTACATATATAATTTAAACTACATGATGAAATAAAGCTCATATATTAAAGATAGTATTATATATCTGTTTATCACATAACATGGCTTCTGGGAGTTTAATAAAGCCATGACTTAATTCTCGTAATACACTGGTGTATTACAGTTGCAAATGAGGACGAATCACTGTGTCTGTGTACCGTACATGTAATCCCAATTTTTTGCTACCGTAAAACATGTAATCCCAATTGTTTGCATGGTATATCATACGATACGTTGAAACACCTTAAATATTATCCTTATTTGAAAAAAATATTTTATAAATTGCATGTTAGTTACGTTAAATTTAGTTTAAGTGTCGCATTATTTGTAGGGCGAACGCGTTACAACCGCGTGATGTAGCTGACGTCATGAAAACGACAAATCGACGTCATGGTTGCCGCCGTTTAAGTGAAACTATCACGTCGTTGGTGTGTTATGTGATAAATGGAATCTTTCTTTCCTGATTGTGTATTATTGACTTTAATAAACTCGTTGGATAAAATGATAGGATATTCGGAGAGCCATGTATCCACCATGTTATCCAACTCGTTTATTAAAATCAATAATACACAGTCACTCATGTAAGATCCTCTAAATATGCATGTGAGAAGCTCATCACACTAACTATACTTATACACATATGTGTATCATTGATTTCGGCGATTTTTTTTAACTGCCGCTATGCTCACACTCCAATGCTGTCATGTTAACGTAACGGTACCCTAAACAGAGACTAGATACTCATGTATTTTTATATGCTTTAACACTCGATTTTCCTCAATAATAATATGCAAATACATTTCCTACTATCTATAATGACACAGATGGGTGATGGACACAGGCAGCGGTCGTATACCGTTTGTTTGAATAACGTTTTACGTCATTTTAAGCAATGTAAGGCTATATAGGACGGTCGATTATTTTTTCTGTGGTAGAGGCAGACCAGCTAATTATTCCTGGATAGAACAAGTACTGCATACTTCACGCCGTCCGTAAGAATATACCCTTATACTGGACACATTAATTGCCTTAATCCATAAATAATCGAAACTCGAATTTCTCTACTGGAAACTCGAATTTCTCTACTCGAAACTAGATATTTTCTACTCGAAACTCGAATATTTCTACTCGAAACTCGGAGAAATTAATTCCTCTTAATGATGTTGCTTAAATTAATGCTGGTTTGAAATTATTCTTACATGAATGCATTGTTGTATAGCGGCTCGTTATCTGAGATAATTAATAAACAGAATAAGAAATCCGGGTCCCGGGAAACGTGTCATTCTCTTACAATTATATATTCTCATGGTTATTAATATATCAAGGCGCTGACTTGGCTCGGTTGATATAACAGTGGATTTGAAAAACAAATGACATGGGTTCAAGCCTCAGCGCGCCACTGAGTTCGATGGTGTGTTAATGGGCAAGGCACGTTTCCTTAGCCTCATCCGTCGGACGGGAACGTAAATCTGGCGGTACGGCGTATCGAAGTGTATCGTTCGAGCACGTCAAAGAACGTCCTTGAGATTATTACAGGTCTTTAGCATGCTTGATTTTCTATGGAAGGGGAGTGATTTCTTCTATTATGACCTTAACAAACACTATTCTCTCACTGCACCTACGCAAACTTATTAAAAACAACGAAACACTAACATTTTACTCAATTCATCTTTGTTACATAGTAATTTAGACAAGGGTCTGCAACGACCGACGAATTTCACGTAAACAAACGTAAACAAAACATAATATAAAAAAAAAAAAAAATTAAAACCACACAAACGTTCCTGTTAGTTTCTTTTAAGAATGTAATTCTAAACTCATAAAATTTAACTAACCGCTTAGACGTGTTAACCCGCCCTCGTCCAGAACTTGAATGACCAGAATTCAAACACCACGTGACACATCACATGAACTGACCATTACATCTGCGCATGTATGAAATACAAGCAGACGACGCGTTTATATAACTTTGCTACTCCGTTCAAACGAAATAAATTATGTTAATCAACCGGAAGTAACTACAAACGTACATGAAACGTTTTGCAAACAAGGAATTTCAATGTTTAATTTCATAATAACTATATGTGTCCCGTTTTCAACTGTGAGACATCTTCAGCAATTATTTGCGATAATTGGAAAGCTATCTACTTTCATATTCAGAGGAAATAGTAGTACAAATAATGAATATCTCAGGAACTTCTTGATTCAATATAAGTTATGCAAATTCAGGCTACATGATAAAAGTGTCATGTTAGGTATACATATACGTCTGCATACCTGAAACATAGCAAAATTATTCATAAAGAATATTATATAGGTAGATTACCAAATGGCAGATCAACCTTTTGATGACCGATCTCACGTGGATATGGTCGTTTTTTCTCTTTGCTTGGTCACCGATCGTGGAGGACCAAGTGCTTTCCTGTATCTTACTTTTATCTCAAATGGCACTATTGCTTCTTCACATTGTTAGTTTGGCTTATTTTTTCACTACTGAGAAATTTCCAAATGCTGATGCTGCCTTGCTGTTTTCTACGGTGTCCGCTTGGGGCCAGATACAATGTCGCAGTGTCGTGTGCGACATCGCGGCATGATGTCTTGTCGGGCGTCGCATTGTCGTAATGTCGCCCACGACAACGCGACATTCTTTCAATTGCCGTAATATTGAAACGCAATTGAAAGAATGTCGCGTTGTCGTGGTACGACATAATGTCGCAACGACATCGCGACATTGCGATACGATATCATGACATAATTGTCGCAATGTCGAGTTGTCGTATCGCGTTGTCGGGCGTCGCATTGTAGTTTTCTCTGTATTTTTTTATTTGAATACTTCCTTAATATAACTTTCTTCTGCTCTACTCTCACAAAGTACCGAATTGATTTACTTTTTATTAACTTATTATTTTTTAAAATGCATTTGCTCTTTCCCAATCTGTCCAAGCTTCTGTCACCTTTGTCTTCCTTCTTTGTCTTATTTCACTATCAGCTTTGTCTTTTTATTGTGTATTTGTGATTTGCTATCACCTCGACATTCTTCATACGGTCACCTCTTTTGTGAATCTTCCTTACTTCTCAATATGTTTCATGGTATCTGTTCAATAAGTTGCTGGCTGTGTTGGTTGCTTAGATATAGAAAGAACGCTTAGAACTGCATTTGAGATCACTGTTACTAAAATAGAAAAAAGTTGTTTTCGGACTATAACTATTGTTAGGAACAAAAAATCGGAAAGAAACCTACTGTTTAGGTAGCTTATATGAAAAGAAAACGTAGGATTGCATTATATTTGCTTGTTTCAATGGTATTCACGTCACTTTTAGCACATATTAGGCTACATATGACTGTCGATTTGTTTTTGTGGTGGAGGCAGACCTGGGTAGAACTGCATACCTCCCGCCCTTCCGTAAGAATCGACACTTTCTCACTTATAAGTTGAGTGGGATTCGAACCAGCAGCGGTAAGAGGAGAGACGGTTTACATCGCAACTTCGTTTACCCCTCGACCACGGATGCGCTGATTGCATTTGAGGTCATTTGATCAAGGTCAAGATTGCTGTTACTAAAACTAAAATAAAACCTCAGGGCAATTACTTCAGTAATGAGTGAGATATTGAAGCGAAACTTGGTGTGTATATAGCTTATACGGACATACATATTGGAACGAAACGTTGTGGGTAGCTTATGGAAAACCTGTTTTTCGTGGAATTTCCATGTTTCTTGTTCTTTATATTCTTTTTCCTTACTATCACTGCTTTACCCTCACATCTGTATTGTTCTACCTAACGCAAATTTGACTCCTTTCTTACTATCATCTACGTATTATTCCTTGTTATTACGTTATGCTGCCATACACCTTTTACGTTTCGTTTATAGCAGTGCCGTCGTTATTCTTCCAAATGCGTACACACACTTTATTCTTCACTTCCAGGACAATCCATCTGTCGTATGACTAAATAACGATTCACTTCCAGTACTGAGGCACAATCCATCTGTCGGTACGACTAAATAACGAACATTTGTTTATATACATAGACACTGAAATATTTACAAATATGTGCAAATGATTCAGAAGGAAGCCTGCTTCCTTAAAACAATTGTATGTCCAATGTTTAATACATTAGCGTATAAGTAAATTCCATGGTAGAATATGATATGTATAGCGATGATGAAGACTACTGTCCGGTTCGGTCTGACTTTGTTTGATGATTTAAAAATGTTTTTAGTTAATAGTTATTTATGAAAGAAGACGGGGAATAAAAATATTATTTTTGTTGAATTGATAAACCGGATTGATGAGTAGTATATGTAATATGGTTATCGGCATAGTTTTTTCCAGAGCGGTGTTTACACAAGCAATTTAAAATGTGTTAAAAGCTTTTAACGGCAAGCATATCATTGTATTTTAAACTGGCTGAAAATAAGTATAAAAGTCGAACAGGAAATGCAGCTTTCACAGAACACAGTAAACCCAAAAACATGTAAAAAGACAAACATGAACGGCAATGTTAATAAGGAATACAGACACATGACGTCACAAACACAAAAAAAGGGCTGACAATAGGGCTAACTCCTTGGAGCGGTCAGTGGCAAAAATGCCGATGGGGGTTTAATCCAGGTTCTAGGGTGTACCAAAGCTCACAATTACCCTACTGTCATCCCAATAAAACGGGACAGTGTAAATAAAGAATTTCCCGCCATGAAATATTCTCTAACCAACAAGGCAGCATTAATAGGCAATATAAGTAAAACACAAAGATGCTCGTGTATATATATAAATACAAAAAACAATAGACTAGAAAGACAATGTCAGCTAAGCTTTAGTTGACAATGATATACAAACTATGCAAGTTTTTTTGCCAGTTTTTTTTTAACGATGGTGTGCTTGGGTTGAGAGCTATGGTTAAATATTAAATACATTTTAAATGCTTGTTTTTTGAGATCCCGCGGTTGAGTAGTTTGTATATCATGCTCAACTAAAGCTTAACTGGCATTGTCTTAAGTAACTCACAACCTAGGTCTCTAACACTGCTGATGTTATGATACCGGTTGGTGGTTAACCTGGCTGCTCGCCTCTGCATCATCTCTGTATTACTCTTCGACTGGGAAGTGCAAGCTCCAGATCGATGCACAAGAATAAAGTAGGCAGATGGTTTGGTTTACCGGAGAGCATGCCGGCTAGCCTCTTCAAGTCGTCCTGTAGCTTGGTACTGTCCTCTGCAGTATTGGAATCTGTGTATATTATGTTCTCTCCTGCAAATAATCTGGTGTTAGAGTTGACAATATATTTCTAGCGAACTGTACACCCGGACGTACGGGCATATGCCTGGCTACTCACCTGACAGTAGCAGGTGGGAGTTATGTCGTCACTAAGTGTATGCTATTCAAGGTGACAAGTTGTTTTAGCAAAGTATTTTGTAGAGTATTGTTTGTTTAGTTGGTACATGTATAACAGGTGTTGAAAAAATGTGCCTCAATCTAGACTCGAACATAATTATTATTTAAACCAAATATATTTTTAGGCAGGTTCCCAGATTCCAATGTATCCTTCCTGTCTCTCTGGGGCAGCTCTTAAACAACATTCAATTCAGCAGCTGATATTAGGGTACACATGCACCTGACATATAGGGAATATTTGTTTGTTTTGAGTGAATATAGGATTTATTTTCATTGAGAAGTGAGAAAACATATGTTCACGAGTGCTTTAGCACGAGTGAAAATATTTGAATTTTCTCACTTCGAGATGAAAATAAATCCCATATTCACGACTAACCAACAAATATTCTATTTAGTATATACTCACAACCTGGAAATTTATGCAGACAAATATAATGCACCAAAACAATGACCTCAATGAAGTCAACAATGTAAACAATGCCAACAAGTGCATGACGTCATTTTGAGTGAAAACAAATTATATTTATAAATCATAAAATCGACTATTTTACTGAAAAGTATATAATAAATAGTTATATGTCATGCATTTATATAATACTTTCGTAAAAAGAACAAAGATTTTTTTATCAGTAATTAAATAAATACAAATGTCTGCAAACATTCCTTTTCTTTGTTGGTCAATTTTGAACACAGAAACCTAAACATATTAAAATAAAAAAATGTTTGTCCGTTGTCCTGCAAACAAAAGTTGATGTATAAACCAGATTATCAGAGTTTACAGAGAAAGTCGGGGTTTATAGTGTTTGAAATTAGCACTAGACCGAAGGTGAAAAACTAGTAAATATTAATGCGGGCTAGTAAAACCCTCGAAATGTTATTAGTCGGGTTAATTATGAAAATTGTAATAGTCCAAATGATTATACATGTATAATTATACGGGCTAATGAACAAAAATCCTCATTTCTTTCAATGGGTTACGCTTTTGACTACTCTGCCAATACATTCTTCAAAACATCATTTTGAAGTACAAATGGATTAATAGGAAAACCCATTTTAATTTCAAATGTAAGCTTATGTGACTTGAGAGTGACAATGAGACTTACCATTAAAGGGACACACAGCAATTTTGACACACAGCAATTTTGACTTTTTAAAAACTCACGGCGTCCCGTTAGTTTTTCTGCATATTTTGCATTTGTTCAATCATTAATATTAATTGTAAGAATAGTATGAAGCCCGTTACTTTTTCTACATAACTTGCATTTGTTCAATCATTAATATTTAATTTTAGAGTAGCATGAAGCGAATTATTTGTGCATATATAACTATAAACTGTCGATTACATTTCACCAACGATGTATTTAAACCTATGGTAGAATAAAGAAGAAAAGTAACAACTCAAAATTGTATTTAAATATATGCAAGCAGATTTAACGTCAAACTGCTACTGGATCATTACTGATTAGTAAATCGAAAGACTAATTTTGGGCCGCTAATTTTAATGCGTGAATTGATAAAGACTGATTGCCATGTGTCCCTTTAAAGATATCATTTGTTCAGCAGCATGTTTTGGTGTTGTTTACAAATGGGGCCGACCCCTCATCACCTTTCCCACTAGTCTGATTTATATGACGTTGTTTTTTGTTTGTTTGTTTGTTTTGTTTTTACATATGGTCATGACGCCATTTCCCCCCTTATGAACTGTCATATAACGGTAACCTGTATTTAATGTACTGCCCCACTACTTTTAGTCTATGTACATATGTACACACAGTCATTCTTGAAACACTGTATCACAACAAAACGAGCTGAGGGTCCATTTTAAAATATGTTTCCGTTAAAATATTCGCCATGACACTGTCACATTAGAATAATTCCCGATAAATCTGTGTTTACAAATGACACCCCACCCAACTTTTACACAACACACAAAGAACCATCGATGATTTGACATACTGCTGTATCACAACCAAACCAGCTCATGGTTCATTTGAAAATGTGTTTCCGTTATGAAAGCCATAAAAATATTCGCCATGACACAATAGAATAATTCCCGATCGGTGTATATTTACAAATGACACCCACCCATCTTTTACACACACATAGTCGTAGTTGATTTGACAACAGTAACGCTGAATCACAACAAAATGAGCTTTTAAAATATGTTTCCGTAATGAAATCCATCAAAATATTAGAAGTGAAACAGTAGAATAACTCCCAATCGGTCAATGTTTACATTTTCAATAGGATTTCTGCATGGGCAGCCATCTTGAATTTTATTGTAGAAATCGCCATTTGACAGTGAATATCTGGCCTACCGTGCAAAGCATTGTGGGAGGCCTGGGAACCAGGCTGAAAGGGACTTCATTTTGCTTAATTAAGAAAGAAAAAAAACACACTCGAACAAATAGCAGTTATTTACCTTTATTTTTGGTGTTTGAACAACCTCCGAAGTGGCGATGGAGCACTTTTGCATATGTATACCTACACAAATGATTACCAGCCGTGTACATGTGCACTACTAAATACATTCCTTCATTCATAGATTAGCACCAACTTGAAAACAATTTCCATGCAAATCTTATGGTCAAGATTCACCTTTGACAGTGAAAGTATTCTAGTTTACTAGCGTTGATTTGTTTTTTTCACAAAGAAATAAAAGCCATGGAAATGAAATTCTATATACCATATACCATTCCATTACTCTTTTTTGTATATATATTTGTTTTGTTAATAGTTATTTCAACCGTTCATTGTTTTCTCCTTTTTCACTCTATGTCTACCCCCTTGTTATTGTTATACTTGTGTCTGTGTTTTCATCACCAACTATGATTGAAGGTAAATGCCGTAAGGATACCTAGCGGTATTCTTCTTTGAAAATATTAAATACTAATTATAATATTAATAGTATTTAGCATTCAGATATGAATATTCCCTTTCTATGGGCCTGCGCATTGTATATGTGGCACCTTTACGAAATATTGGTATAACTTGTTATCCGACCGACTTGTCTTTATAATATACTCTGTAAAAAAAGTTTTGGACCATGGCAGTGTTCGAACCCGTACAATGATCGCTGAACCATGGCATTCGACCATAACCCTTATTATCTCAGTTGATAATTCACAATAGATCAACAATCAACAATAATTATCGTTTACAATGAAAGTTTGCGAAAAAATAATAATCTTTTTATTGGTTACTCGAATGTGTCCGTAACTGTTACTTTTTATTGACTTTGCAACATTTTTTACAGACCCTTTGTGTGTTCGCGAATTTTTTTTAAAATCAAATCTTGTTTGGAATTTAATGTTTCTGGTACCTAATTAACTGGGTAGGGTAGACCTTGGTTACTAAAAAACGATACTTAAATTCTGTCCACTAAATTTATTTTTATATGATTTTATATACCCTGGTCCAAAACTTTTTTTTATTTACCGTATATCCGTATATATGTTGATATTACTTTTATATGTAAAATATTGGAAATAAAATACTTTTTTAATACTCTTCAATTAGACAAATGTGTAAGTGTTTATAATAATATCTTTATGACTCCACCCCTTCCCCCCATCCCCCAACCCCACCATCGATCAAAACACACATGTATTGAAATATATTTATCTAATTATGTCGGTCATTCGAATCAATTGTTTAATACTGTTGTTTATATTGTATAGTACATGTACGATGTTGACGTCTGAGAGTAGTTAGAAGGTTGTTCTATGGTACACTTGTGTCGCCTGCCGTGTGCTCATTTCCAACGTTAAGTTGCAGGTTAAAGTTTTATAAAATCGAGCATAACTCTAACAAAATGAAAGTCAGAGTTATTGGACACGTGTAACAACATTCTTCGAGGTGAGATGAATGTGTGTGTGAACATAGGTAAAATAGTTTGGAATTAAAGTGTGACTGACGGACGGACGACGACGAAAGACGGACGAGGACAATGTCTGCGCTACGCAGGCGACACAATAAGAGCATGAACGCATATGAATTAGTATTGAATTTACTTCTTTCACTGTTAAAATACTAATGACTAATTGTATTTTATAAACAAATTTTAATATATAATAACCGTATAAATAACCATTATTACAATGACTTTTGTCTTCCCAAAACTCGATTTGTTTGAGACTCGATTGTCAACTCGAAACTCGAGAAAGTCAACAGGTCGACTCAAAAAATGATAATGTCATCTTGTGACTAGATTTAATATTTTGTAAACAGATTTAAACGTCAACACATACTAGTTGTTGTTTGCTGCAGCTACCTGTGCCTATGTTGTTATGTGGGTGGGTGGGCGAGGGTGCGTGCCACCAGATCTCCATAGTAAGGGATTGGCCTCGGTTAAATTTAAGGCTGGCTACAGGCCTGTCACGCGTTTTTTACACATGTGCAATGCAATAATTCTAAATGCTCCCTCCATCCCCCACTCCTCGCCCCTACATGCATGAGTGCACATGTAAGTGTTTAGTGCTTACCCTACTTTGTAAACCAATCAGATGGCCCAGAATTGCATGTATTCCACCAGACGGCGCTTCCACACTCATCTGTGTACTCGTTTACAACCGGACTATTTCGACTGATCATCGAGTACGAATATGTGCCTTCATTTTTCTTGTCTTTAGTTATCTACTATAAATTGCTTCATTATTTAAAACAGTAAAAGTTAAATATATTCCTGATTTAGAGTCTTAAACATGTATATAGTAAAGGAAAATAGTCTTCACCGCTCACTCAGAAAACGGATTTTCTCCACTCAAAACTCGATATTCTCTACTCGAAACTCGAATTTCTCTACTCGAAACTCAATCTTTTCTACTCGAATTTCTCTACTCGAAACTCGAATTTCTCCACCCGAAACTCGAAGAAAAGAATTCCTCTACGATATACGATAGCATGAACGTACATGAGTTTGCATAAGGTGTCTTTATTTGTAACAATGCGATACTAGGACAATGCCATTTGTGTGTAAGTTACCTCCCTTCAACCACTTAAGTTGACATTTCATCTAGATATTATAAATGGTACGGTGCTTTTAAATCTTACACATTGAAACATAAGTAATCGCTCATCGACATTTAATAATAAATGTATTTAGTGCGAAACAAAAATAAGAAAAACTGTTACATTCATGTATACAAACATAGATATTCACTTTCATTTCGGAGGTCCTTTTGGTGTCAAAAGTATTTCAAAGTAATAAACTCGAAATTTAAAGCAGATGTTATGTATACTACATATTTTTTCATCAAAATTATGTCAACTAGAACGTGTGTACCTGGTACACGAATGCCCGGCGTAAGCGCTTTCAAACACAACATATGGTGTCAGACCAGTCAGGAAGTACTTCCTTTTTTCTTCACTAGTTCCTAGTTTTTCTTTCTCACTACCTTTTCTCTAATCATGATATTATGTGCAAGTTATGTATATTTACCTATGTAATTGTCTAACTTTGTGTGTATACTATTTTGTCGGGAAGGGCATTAACTAATGTTGTAAGAACTTGTAGCCCAACCCTTTTGCGATTATATATTGGCAATAAAATATGTTTAAATTAAATTAAGAATTAGGAAGTACTTCCGGGTGGTAGGATGCTAAGATAGTTCGATGAAATAAAAAAGTTTTTCAGTTTGCGTGTGTTTTCCCCCAAGAATAAGTTTTATTTCATTGCTAAATCTAACCTGATGTTAAAGTATTATGTCTGTTGTCATGAATAGTATGTATTTTACTGTGTTTGTCAGGACTATTTCTTTGGAGAGAATGAGTACAGAGGGTAGGTAGAGATGCGGTTTTGACATATGTTTATTTCAAAATACGCATAGTATGAATTGTTGAACAACTAAATCGGTGTTTTATTCCAGATATGGGACCGTTTACGAGAAAAATGTGTGTCATTCGCAAAATTAAAGTGTATTTAAGCGAACGAATGTTGTGGAACTTGTGGCTGACTCCAAAACCAGTTAATTTTGCATTGTGCTCAATATGCTGAATTTCACCGATCTGACACCGTATGTTTAACATAGTGTGTTGTTGGCATTCTTACATGTATTAACCTTCTCCTAGAACTTGTTGCTGTATACTAGGCCGTTTCACATATACACCGAAACCGAAACGAAACCGAACCGAAGCCGTTTTTTTGTCGTTTTGGAATCGGCTAGTGCTTTCACATAAAAGCTGAATTTTGATCCGAATCTCTAGAAATAGTGACCTATTTGAGACCGAATCCGAAAAAATTAGAAATCCAATTCGTGCATGTTTTCGTATTATTGTGATAGAGTAGGTCAAGGTCGTTCACACTGACCAACTTATTGTTTAAAAGTATGATGTGATGCAGATGTAAGTGTGATGGTATCACAATAATGGATTTAATTTTATTTTAATAATATTTTATTGCTTGATGTTATTTACATAAATACATGTGATATAAAATTTATAATAATAAATAACATTTACAAATGGATTGGACAACGAGTTATCACAACATCAGTTACGGTCCTTTCCAAATAGGCAGAGTTCAACAAAATGGTTATATCAATATCTAGTTAAACAAAGCAAAGAAATAATGTTTTAACAATAGTAATCGAAAATAAAATAAAAAAAATAAAAAAAGAACATACCAAACAAAATATCGTTCATCAAAAACCACTCCACACATGATAAGCCTCCCGTGTCCCATACCCTACCGCTTTAATAAACACATATGATTGTAACGGGTATCTGGGAAGGGTTTAATCTAATTTTGGTAGAACTTGTTACCCAACCCATTTGTCATTATAATATTTCTATCGTATATACGTTTATATTTGCTCTGGATGTAAAATATTGGCAATAAAATATTTTTAAATCAAGTTATCCTGATCCGATAAAACACCATTTATTGTTCTACTTCCTTGTCTTTACCAGATACCCATGATTGATTATTTTTCTTGCATACTTTTTATATACTCTCTGAGTCATATACAGTTTTCTAGCACTTCTGTAAAACGCAAAGGCTCTTATCTGGAAAGTGAACATACACATATCTGCATTATGGAGATAAATCTATAACTACCAGACATTGACGAAATCGCTCCTCGTTATCGTTGCATATTGAGCCGTTATGTTAGTTATAAATTATTTCGATGCATCTCAGAATATAGGGTCTCTGTTTAAGAAATAAAATATTCCCAGCAGATTTATATTGTGGCAGATCAATACCTTATCGATACCTTTGGCGGTAAGACTGCTGTTTCGATGTCTTCAAGTCGCAAACACCAGGTTTTAATCTCACACAATATCACCCCGCTGGACATACTTTATTTCTTATCTGATATGGATTTTTAAACATTTGATACACACAGTTTTGAGAGATTGGACATAATACAAACAAATTCTCATTGATCTATGTCAGTCGCGCAACACCAAACGTGAACGTCGCGTATAACGTCGTGTATAAAGCATACACGTCATTTTTTCTATACACGCCAAACAAGATGGCGTCGTTTGTAACGTAAGATGGCGTCACGTAGTTTTCAGACGTAAATCTGGCGTTAAAATACGGTCTGAAATTTGAGACGCTAGCCAACAGAGGAACGCATAACATCTTATGTTTTTGCTCTATTAAAAATGGGTTGTTTATGTTTTGTTTTTTATATTTTTGTTTTGTTGTTGCTGTTTTGTTAGGTGTGTGTGTGTGTGTGTAATTCTAAGGTTTATAGTCCCTCCGCCAACGAACACGTCAAGGTATACCTGACGCGATGGGCACAATAGAGTCTGGACTTGTTTTGTTAGGTGTGGGAGGGGAGATTTGTAAAACTGTTTGTTTTGCTCATTGTTTTAATGTATACGGTGTCAACATCTTCGCTCTCGCCCATATGGAATTTACTGACACGTATATCCCGTGTTAGGTCACTGGATCTAACACACTATGACAATTCGGTGGTGCATGTCCATATGTTTGACGAAATATTTACTGAAATAGAGGCAACGAATACAAACAAGAGACTCGGTTTTGACGAGTCTGTTCATGAGATGTAATGTAAGGTACAACACCTCTCATGTGCCTTAGCACTCGTGTTTAAGCTGTATTCTACTTTAAAGACTGGGATCTATTATCCCAAAGGACCAGTAAGTAATAACACTTCTGATTTGTATTCGGGCGAATTTTACAGCCGCAACACAGCACTAAACAAACGCTAACTGTGAATGTCAAGCAACGAATTGAATTGAATTGGGGTTTTAAGGCGCACCAACACATGTAAAGGTTATATGGCGCCTAAAAGGCATAAACATGCCAGGCTCATCTTCCATGTACATCGAGATAAAATATGGAAAATGGGCCTAGAACCTTCTCACCCTGAACTGCAGAGTTGCTGCAAATTCTATCGTAGGAACTCCATTTACGCTAAGCAACGAACACGAACATGAGAGTAAAATAACCTACTCGGGTTTATTGAGTGTGTTCATGAGAGAGCATGGGAGCGTATCCCTAAGGACCAGTAAGATATATATAGAATATTATGTCAGTGCTTTTTACTATCAAGTTTAGTAGGCGAGGCTTCGGGCCGAGCCTAATAAACTTGATAGTAAAAGGCACTGACATAATATTCTATTTATCATGTAGATTATCCACATTTTCTGTATGAATTACTATTATTACCTATTTCTCAGAATGTTACGCTTATCGAGGACGCCGCCATGTTGTTGTTTTTTGTTTGTTTTATGACGTCAGGCAATGTTACGTGCATGACGTCAGATAATGTTACGTACAATAAACGCCGAGGGATTCCGCATTGATTTGCTTTATTGGTCAACTTGCCTAATAAGCAAAATTTAATAGGTCACCCCTTTTTGGCAGAAAAGTGCATATCTGCATGATAAAATAATTATGATATGTAGTCAGGGTAACATTTCATAGCCGCCACACAACAATAAACAAACACTAGGGTGAATGTGAAGGAAATCGCCTCGCCTACTTGTGTTACCGTAAAAATACCTGATTACGGATATCGACGACACAATTCAGTTGCTCTGTGTGGTACAAAAAATACCGAAACATCAAATTGATAGGCAGCTACATTAATAACTGTACGTTATGTGGCATAGGTGCAGTTATATGTTAAATAGAATCTCACATTTGTGTCTATTTAATATTCAGTGTATAAACTCGTTGCACAGAATTAATATGATACTCGGCACATTATTTTTTATATAAACTCATCAATAAACGAAGCTTAAACAATCCTAAATTAATGTACATTTTAACAAAATTATTGAAAGGAAATTTTAACTTATTTGTCATAAATCGTGAACTTTGTAGATAGACTATAGGGTTTCTTTCTAAATGTCGTAGTTATTTTGTATTATAATCCATAAGTTCATTTCACACATGTAACCCCTTTTGGAAACATTTCCTATACAAGCTTGTATTACTATTATTTGACAAGTATCCAATAAATGTTAAACATGATTGTGCCTTAACTGGAGTGTCGGTAAAATAAACATTATGAATGCGCACAACTTAATCAAAGTGACAAAAAATACTCAGCTGACCCACAATTAATTTTCACCATAATGGCACGTTGTGACAAATTGGTCCTGTACGCTAACGTCATTATGCCGCGGCCATGATGGTCAATGTAGACTCACACATACACACGCCATTGCCATACTGTTAAATTGAGAAGGGCGAGTGGAATTATTGTTTACAATTGAACGACAAACCGTGATATATTAAACGATAATTCACAGTAAACGATGTTCTATTTCTTAAATAAAGGACGTCACAAACACAAACAGGGTTGACAATAGGGCTACCACCTTGGAACGGTCATTGGCAAAGAAAAGCCGGGGGTTTAAACCATGTTGGCACCACCAAACCTCACTCTTAATCATATTGTCATCCCAATTAAACGGGACAGTGTAAATAAAGAATCCCTGCCAGGATAGATCCTTTTACAAACTAGGCAGCATTACTAGGCAATATAAGTAAAACACAAAGATGATAGTATATGTATGAAATTAAAACAGCAGCATACAAAACCACACTGAAAACCTTGGCAGCAGCCAGAAAGGCAAGAGAATAAATAGGTAAGACGACGACAAAACAAGATTAAAGACAAACATTAAACCTTACCATCACTTTCAGTATTTATGTAGATGTCCCCATATGGTCCTCAATTCACCATATGGTCCTCACTGTCGGGTCATTGCATAATCAAAGAGGAGAGTATAGTGGTGAACTTTAAATGGGTCGACCACTAAACATAAAGTGCCTTGCAAAAAGATAGCGTCATAACTTCTTTCGATAAACATTTTAACAATTTGAATACAGATTATATGAACGTGATCATGAGCAAGGATCTGACGAAGTTTGTAATCACGTCACCATAGAATTCAGGTTGTAACAGTCTTTTTTGCATGCTTGTACTGTACTTTATAGGATATGATGACAGTGCTAAATTCAAAATAAAATAAAAGGAAAGTTTATTCATAGCAAAGAAATACAATGAATAACATTTAAGACGACTTAAATGATTGATTGAAATTTAATCGTCGCAGTTCAACACCAAGTAATACATTGTTCAGAATAATAGGGCAGAATATAACCTGGTGGAGATATCTTTATTTATGCTTTCCCGTTTTATTGGGATGACAATAGGGTAAGAATGCGAACCCTAGATTTTGGTTTAAAAAACCCCACACCCAACCCCCTACACCACCTTACACATCACTTCAGTATATCTCAATTGTCGGTATTGACCATACCCAGTGGCTTTTAAGTTTTATTTAAAATACATTAAACCTTACACATCTCAACAGTATATCTCAATTGTCGGTATTGACCACACCCAGTGGCTTTTAAGTTTTATTTAAAATATATTAAACCTTACACATCTCAACAGTATATCTCAATTGTCGGTATTGACCACACTTAGTGGCTTTTAAGTTTTATTTAAAATATATTAAACCTTAAAAATCTCAACAGTACATCTCAATTGCCGGTATTGACCACACCAAGTGGCTTTTAGGTTTTATTTAAAATATATTAAACCTTGCACATCTCAACAGTACATCTCAATTGCCGGTATTGACCACACCCAGTGGCTTTTAAGTTTTATTTAAAATATATTAAACCTTACACATCTCAACAGTAGATCTCAATTGTCGGTATTGACCACACTCAGTGGCTTTTAAGTTTCATTTAAAATATATTAAACCTTACACATCTCAACAGTACATCTCAATTGCCGGTATTGACCACACCAAGTGGCTTTTAGGTTTTATTTAAAATATATTAAACCTTGCACATCTCAACAGTACATCTCAATTGCCGGTATTGACCACACCCAGTGGCTTTTAAGTTTTATTTAAAATATATTAAACCTTACACATCTCAACAGTAGATCTCAATTGTCGGTATTGACCACACTCAGTGGCTTTTAAGTTTCATTTAAAATATATTAAACCTTACACATCTCAACAGTACATCTCAATTGCCGGTATTGACCACACCAAGTGGCTTTTAAGTTTTATTTAAAATATATTAAACCTTACACATCTCAACAGTACATCTCAATTGTCGGTATTGTCCACACTCAGTGGCTTTTAAGTTTTATTTAAAATATATTAAACCTTACACATCTCAACAGTACATTTCAATTGCCGGTATTGACCACACCCAGTGGCTTTTAAGTTTTATTTAAAATATATTAAACCTTACGCATCTCAACAGTATATTGCCGGTATTGACCACACCCAGTGGCTTTTAAGTTTTATTTAAAATATATTAAACCTTACACATCTCAACAGTACATCTCAGTTGTCGGTATTGGCCACACCCAGTGGCTTTTAAGTTTTATTTAAAATATATTAAACGTTACACATCTCAACAGTACATCTCAATTGTCGGTACTGACCACACCCAGTGGCTTTTAAGCTTTATTTAAAATATATTAAACCTTACACATCTTAACAGTATATCTACTATAACCCTGGGGTCGCTTATGAGTCAACACTTTTTGTATTTTGTAAGTACACTGTGTATGATACTGATAATAATCGTCGATAAAAGATACTACAGTATTTGAGCTCTTAATATTGCCAAGCGTAAGGTTATGATGGATAAAATGTGTCGACCATACTAATTTAGAAACAACGGAGATCCATATTAAGAGTGTTATATTTGTTATGTTTTATAATTTGAAATTGCACGATATTCCAAACTCTAGACAGACAATCTATTCCTGCTCTGAGTAATGCATATTTAAATAAATAATTATGTGAATGCTTGTCCATTCATGTTTTATTCAAGATCCTCGCCGACAATGTTACATCCAATCTTCATGTAAATGTCTGCCTCCTTTATATATTGTATCCGTGCAATTTCAAAATTTTAGACACGTACTATATCATCAGCAGAAGGCATCAACTTTGGGGAGGAATTTTAACAAAAGAAACACCCAACATTGGCTCCATACGGTCGTTACATTTGGGTTTCTATTTTGCTAAATTCCCACTTAATAAACAATAACTACAGATTTGAAGGTTATTAAGAGCTTCCTCCAGCGAAAGTTGAATCTATCCATTCGTAACATCTCGTTCACTTTTTCGAAGCATAACTCGAATGTATCTCGAAGGTTTCCATATTGGTTACGTCATCCTAGCATGACGCGCTTAGATTCCCGCCAAAACAAATTTGCATTCAAAACAAGGTTATCATCAAAGTTGTTCAATGTCATTTAGCCGAACGCTTCATTTATAGTTTATTTACATGCAAGCAGTGATAAAACCTTCATCTGTATTGTAAATAGCAAGCATGCAACACAAATTATATACCAACACGTGTGATCAACGTCCATATTGTTTATATAGCAATAGCTAAGTAAAAGCGAACTATTTCCTTGCCGTTGCCTTCCGGCTAACAAAATGCTGAGATTTTGAACATACCGATTCGTCGATATACACACGACGCATGACGGGATTGGACGAGTTTTCACGATTGGGAATCCATCGTCACAAAATGCTATTCGACCGTATTCTTCATCAATCATTCAAGTACATTTACTTACGTAACACTATACAAACACATGATTAATAATGACAAGTTTAGCTATTAACAACGTGCTATAGTCATTAGGCTGTCACATTTATTGTACTGTGATGTTGATCACTATTTTCAAGGGACTTAATACGCTCGATAAGCTAGAGACTGGCTACCAGTCTCAAACTATCAATGGTTTACAAATATCCTATAGTAAGTCTAATTTCATAACCAAAAGCCTGTTTGTTAAATATACAATCTGGATATTTTTTTCTGATAGTGATGCAACACAGGACTTTCGAATACGACATAATTATAGTTCTTTTAAATCATTAATTGAATATAGTATACCTCATCTAAATACTTCCATCTTTGCGCAGTATGATTTATGTATGACGTCATCTGGTCAGTATATATAACACGCCGCGGTGAACATTGTTCATTCTGTTAATATGTGAACATAAAACAGAATGTGAATTAGCATAAAAAGAATTTCGTTTTTAAAAATATAATACATCTAATAGGACTGACAAGTTCACAATACTGTGAATCCAGAAATTAACTCATGGCATGACATTTAAAGATTAAACTAAGAAAATGACTAGATTCAATGTAAAATGGAAGTTTTGTGGTCCATAATCTTTCATTTTTCCGCATCACCTTGCAATATTTGTTAAGTAGTTGATTCATTTAAAATTAATACAATTTAATTATATATAGCTAGCAATAATAAATTCAATGTTGTATACCAAGTCATTGTGGTATACCCACCGTTTATTGTAACACGAATGTTATACCATCGTGGTTATTTTTGAAGAGATTACTAGTTATTAAGATAAATTAATGGTTGTGCTTTGAGGTTTAGCATGTTCAAGTTGTTATTCAAACTAATAATCTTATAACAAAAAAACAAACCACAACATAACGCATTTTCGTCTAAATCATTGTGGTATACCCTGTGTCCAATTAAAACCGTATATGACATATACCGGGGTTACCTGGACAAACTGACTTATTACTATTACTTTCTAGATGTTTTGATGCCCCCGCCAATCGAAGTATGATGGAAGTGATATAGTGCTATCTCTGTCCGTCCGTACGTGCGATCCATCCGCCAATGAGTTGTTCGGACTCTAACTTAGTTACTTGTTACCCAATTTTCTCCAAACTTTGTCAAATTGTATATGGGCACAATATCTCGATCAAATTTGATAATCGTTCCCCATCGCCTCAGTTATTCCAGAGTTATGCCTCTAGGGATAGTAAACTAAATTAATGTTATCTGGATTGGGTATTTGTTATCCAATCTTCACAAAACTTGGTTAAATTGTATATGGACACAATGTCTCGGCCAATATCGATAATAGGCCCTATCGTCTCAGTAATTTCAGAGTTACGCCCCTTGGAATAATAAGAATGAACGAAATTAATGTTGTCCGAACTCATAACTTGGGTAATTGTGATCAAGTCCAAACTTGGTCAAATTGTATATGGGCACAACGTTCGTCTCGACAAAGTTCGATAATCGGCACAATCGCCTCATTAATTCCAGAGTTATGCTCCTTGGAATAGTTTTTAAATTTACAAAATGAATGTTGTTCGAAAGACAATCTCCTTATTAATATGTGTGAATTGGCATCCGTGTCCTATGGACACATTTCAAGTTAAAACTGTTTCAGCGATAGGTTTTCAAGTATTTGTACTGTTTTGGGGCTAGAGACGGATACGTAGTAAACCTATAGGTTCACGCGAATTGGATATCTGTCAAACTGAGCAAACACATTACCACCAATGGAATTATTACATAGTTCAAACTGTTTCAGCGATAGGTTTTCAACTATTTTTACTTCTTTTCGGGCTAGCTACGAATGGATACGTAGTAACCCGATAGATTCACACGAATTGGATAACTGTCAAACTGAGCAAAAAACGTTACTACCAACGGGATTATTATATCAACATTGTAAAAGAAGTGCAATGTATAACACCGGTATTAGTGCTCCAAATTTGAATTAAGCTGTCAAATGATATAAAACAATGTAATATATTTGTACCTGCATGTTTATCTATTCATATTTGATTCAGACGTGTGACAGAGATTCGTTTATAACGTCTGCACAACAGCGGATGAATTCTGCGACATAAATGTGAATGAAATACTAGATTATCAGGTGTTGTCCTGGAAAATGGACTGTTTAAAGTTGAATTAAGTTTCGCTAATAAACAGCATCTCTCCTAACGTCATGTAAAATCAGAGTTCTTATAATAGAGGGTTGTGAAACAAAGATGTATTCGCAAATGAGGTTGTTCTGTTTACCTATATCTATCAATGTGTAGCAGGGTTTACTGCGTGGCGGCTCTACAAACAATAAAAGGTGGTATTATATTTTAGACAATATTTTACCGATTTTTTAAAAGTCATATACCAATAGAAAGTGTTCACAATTTCCTTTTTGAATTGTGATTTTCTTTATTGTTATTCGTAATAATCTATTTTGCGCTGGTTTAAAACCGAACTCGGTTTCTTCACAGGGCAACCGCCATTGTGTTCATTTTTCATATTTTACCTTTTTTCAGCAACCCGTATACATACATATGTAAGTGCATTAAGTTCAAGACACCTAGCCACGCAATACACAATTTTAGCGGTTATTCCAGAGAAGAATTTATCAAAGAGATACGTACGTCAATCCCGTAACAAACGTTCTTTATAACAACTCGCATGCATGATGTCAATATATGTGTCATCATGCATTTGCGGGGATTTAAAGATGACAATAAAAGGTCGACCAATCGATCAAACTAAAACAAAAAGAAAACATAAACAGATGTCGTTTTTAGTGTTTATTTATAGCGACAAACTTAACAATCACTCTCAGCGTAGGTTTGGCTATACTGGGAAGCAAAGGTAAGGATACACTTCATAGTTGAATCGATATTATTTAAGTATAAAGAAAATATTGACCTACGGCATGTGAGGGAATAGTATATCATACTCGAGAATGTTATGTATATGTATTCAGAAGCATCTGCAATTTTATTTATTTATTTATTTCATTATTTTTTATTTATTTATTTTTGTTAGTTTTTGTTTGTTTTTGTAAACATAAGTTACAGATGTCTACAAGTCTAAAATGCAACAAAAATACCATCCTAACGCTTCCTAATTTCTCGACTGATATATTTAATGACGTCATCGCGAGCTTTCCTCAGACGTAGGACTGGCAGAAAAATCAATGACAATAGTATTGCATTCTGGGATATTAAAGTAGTCACATACGTCATAAAGAAGATGTAGCATTCACAGAACACAGTCAAACCACAACACGCATTCAAAACACGCATACAAAACAAACCACCATTACAGGATAAGTAGAAGCAAAGTATGCGACACCGCGAATATAAAAGGGTTAACTATAGGGATGACAACAGGGGTAACAACAGGGTTGACAACAGGGGTAGCGCTTTGAAATGGTCAGTGGAAAAAAGGCCCCTGGGAGTTGAAAACAAGTTTCTTAAGTGCATCTATTTTCATACCTTGTTGTTACCAAATAAACGGGACGGGGTAAACAAATTCTCGTCAGGCTATACCCTCTAGAGAAGGAGCCAGTATTAAATGCTCGTTCAACACATGTGTCAGTTTACAAGCAGGGGTCATAGCAGCCTTTAATAACATCTCTTGATATCTGGATGATAATTTAACATTGACAGCATTTTCTTTTCTACCATGGTTAATGATAGGTATATCCTAAAGAAATTCAACTAAACAAGCTAATATTTCTGAAAATGTTGCTATGTGTTCTCGATTTACATCTCTCATTGAAAATATAGAAGAAATAACCAAAATCTATGACCAAAAAGATAATTTCAAGTTTGACATTGTTAATTATTCCCTCTTAGACAGGGGTGTTCCTCCAAACAATTTCTTATAAGGTATATGTTTCTCAGAATATTCGTTTTTTTAGAACTTGTAGTCGAGTCGAGGACTTAATATTCGTCACCTATGACTAAAAAGCTACCCCATCATTGTCGTTAACATAAACTGCAGCATTGTTCTATCGTAACCTGATCTACTTTTAATGACTTTTAACATATAATTTAAATATCACAACCTGACTTCTATGGTGACGTGATATACAAACTTCGTAAGCTCTCTGGTCATGGTCACTTTCATACAACCTGTGTTAATACTGTTAGAGGTTATGACCGTATTATTTTTCAGTGTCTTGCTTATTTAGCAATTGACTCATTGACATTTTTCCACTATGCTTTTCTCTTTTATTGTACGATGAACAAACATATTGTGAAACTCTATTGTGACGTCTTAATCCTGAAATGGATGGTATAGATTGATGTTTGTCTTTGACATTGTCTTATTGTGCTCTAAATGGTTATTCTCTTGTTGTTCTGGCGTCTGCCAAGTCAATGAGTGCTTGCTTCGTGCCGTTTTATGGCTTTTACATTCATATATACATGATCATATTTGTGTTATACTTATAATGCCTATTGGTGCTAGTATAAAAGAGCATATAACTTGACGGGGATTCTTTCTGTATCATCTATTGTCCTTTTCATTGAATTTGCTCATTTGATTTTGTGAGTGGTACAGGGCGGACCTGCGACGCCATTGTGTTTGTGTGCTGTGTTTTCTATGGGACCATATTTCTCATTTTTTACTTTTACTGTCCCGCTTCATTGAGATAACAATATGTTGAGAGTCAGGTTTGGTGCACCCGTAAACCTGGTTTTAACCACCAACAGTTTCCGTTCCAAATCGGTACACCTATTCACCTTTTGTGTTTGTAGGGTCGCATACTTTGATTGTCCTTGAACTTGTTTCGAAAGGTGTGTTTGGTTGACTGTTCTGTGAATGCTTAATTTCCTGCTTTACTATTTTACCTAAGTAAATGGTATTTTGTAACAGAGCAACCCTTTTAAGTGCTTTAAACTTTTAGAAATAAATGTACAGTTATTATAAATCCAAGATAAAATTTTGAATTTCCAAATTGTTTTGTGTATTTAATTTATTTGTATGCCCTGCTGTCTTTCGTTTTGAGGTAGAGGTTATTCTGGAAAAAAAGAAAAGTGTCTACACCCCACCCCTTAAGCTTAATATTTTCAATAACTCCTTAAATGTGCCACAACTGGCAAGGCATCGAGAATAATATTTTTGAAAACCTATCTCCGCTTTCCTTAGGAATACAACTCAAAACTTCTAGTACTATGGTTGACACGTTTTTTATTTTGAGCGGAATTCAATAAATGTTAAAATACAGTGACAGAAATAAAGTTCACTCAAAGTTTAACGCGTCCTTGTGTGACTACCTCCCCGTGAAAACTACTGTCTTAAGTTCACGGTATCTGTCGATTTACCACTGACCGTTTCAGGTAGATGTATCTTGCTGTCATCTGCCTTCACTAGTGTCACTCTTAGTAATTTACTAGTTTAATGGTATGTCGTTTATATTGTTCTACATTGCATTTATATCTAAACCATATACAGTATTATTTATCTTTATAGCTAATTTGATGTAAACATGTATGAAATGTGCGACCCGTTCCTTCGTAAATATATACTCTGTAAAAGAAGTTTTGGACCATGACAATGATCGCAGAACCAAGATATTCGACCATAACCCTTATTATCTCAGTTGATAATTCACAATAGATCAACAATCAACAATAATTATCGTTTACAATGAAAGTTTGCGAAAAAATAATAATATTTTTATTGGTTACTCGAATGTGTCCGTAACTGTTACTTTTTATGGACTTTGCAACATTTTTTACAGACCCTTTGTGTGTTTGCGATATTTTTTTAAAATCAAATCTTATTTGGAATTTAATGTTTCTGGTACCAAATTAACCGGGTAGGGTAGACCTTGGTTACTAAAAAAATATACTTAAATTTTGTAAACTGGTTTTATTTTTATATGACTTTATATACCCTGGTCCAAAACTTTTTTTACCGAGTATATATTTTCCTAACCAACCCAGTACGCAATTTCACAGATATGTGAACGACCGGTGTAATCTTTGTTATACAGTATACTTGTGCTAATTAAGGAAAACACAGGTATACGATATTTACCATTGACGTAAGAAAGACATTTTCTTCCTTGGTTAATGACATGTATTTAATATAACCGTTGACTTGAAAAGGTTTACTTTAGGTTAAACAAAACAGTAAATACAACGATATCACTACGTGTTGGTGTGTGTGTTTGTCTTTTAGAGAGAAAACCAAACTTATATTTGTATATTTTAAAAAACTGGAATACTGACTGATATTCAATTAACGAATGTATGTGTTCGTTCTAAAATAGTGCTTATGTGCTCTGCTATTAAAGGTCACATATGTTAGCTATCGTAGACCCTGGATCCAGATTAGAATAACTTATGCTTTAAGCAAATTTATTTGACTTCAATATAGTATAATTTAAAAGTTGACAACTGTGCTTGTACAGCGATGAATCTCTGGGCTATTGTGCTATTGGGATCAACTTTCATCATTCATTTGACATTTTCTATTCCGACAAATGATGTCACTTTTGCCATTCGTGAAGCGCTATTTGTTGGTCAAAGAGAGCATGAACGTCAGAATCGAATAGACAAGCAGCTGTTGGCGGCAGGTAAGAACTTTTAAATTTTGTATTTGCTTCTATACGGATATTGTACATATGTTAATGGCAACACATTCTTCAAATTAAAGCTTAAAGCTATTTTTAAAAAAAGTATATATTCAAGTATGATTCTTCCCTTAAAGGCAACATTATTGAGGTTTGGTGCAACATAGAACCCGTTTAAATCCCCAGTGGTCTATTTTTCACGAACCGTTCCAAGGAGGTAACCCTTTTGTTGAATCTCTTACATCAGTAATGTCACCCTGTTTATTTTCAAATGACTGTTGTATACATGCATATATTGCATGTACTTGTTTACAATGCGTGTTTCTACTATGGTTAACACTATCTCTCATAAAAAACTTCATCTCAACAATGCTAATATATCTGATAATGTTGATTCACATCTCGATATACATATTTCAAATGCAAATGGAGAAATAATAAGTAAACTGTATGGCGAGAGAAATGATTACAATTTTGACAAATGTTAATTATACCCACTTAGTCGGGAATGTGTGACGGGCATTTGATACATAGTTTATATTACTACCATATCATCCGTTATTTGTAAATAGTTTTATCTTTATACATTTACAGTATTTTTTAATTACTACATCATTTCTTCATCTTTCATCCACTGCCACATATAACTTCTTCATACATTTGTTTAGGTATCGATGACAAAGAAGGTAAAACAAATAGAAGTGGCAGCGGATTGACATATAAGCACCAACTTGGCAGTATATTTAGTTTCATGAGTAACGACACATTTTCACAGGCAGATCACGCATTTGTTGGTCTCCATGCTACCCAGGCCTTGTCGAGGGTGTAAGTACACCGGGTGTTCAATTTATTTTCATTTTGTTTTCGTGTTCAACGTATATGCCTTATTAATATATTACGTCGATAAGCATGTATTTTTATTACGTTATTTGTTCGTGTTTGTCAAGCAACTCATTGGCATTCATCTACTTAGTATATAATTATTATTCATGTTTAACCTTGTGTCTTGTTAATGATGCGATAAACAGGTTTTAAATGTGTTTTTATGACAGAGGTTTAAATTACCATTTAAAATACCTTAATTGTAAAAGACAGTATATCATAAATCGAATATTTAGACTAATTGTTTATTTCTTTATATCCTCCGCATGCGGAGAGTCATACAGACATTACATATAATTACAGTACAGAGTTTATAAATATACAATACAAGATAGAAACAAATGAATAAAGAGAGAAAATATGACAAGCACAAAATTAGCAAATAAATGATATGTACAATGTTCCTGAAAGCAGCATATACCTATTGCCACAATAATGAAACAAACACAAGACATAAATGTTAACTAGATTATATCTAATATTCAAGTATTTGGTGTATTTGGTGTATTTGAACAGGAACTACATTATATTATAACATAAATAGTTGCGATTCATATCATAGACGCTTGCGTTCCTGTTAATGAATGATAAACAGAGACCACGCTTTGCTAATACTTGCTATATTATACTCGAAGAATGATGCGTATTCATAGCCAAGGAGAGACATCATGCTTTCACACGGAGCACCTAACTGAACGGCGTGTCGGTCTATATCAGCAAGCCCGGTTAACAATGTAAACACTTCCTCACCAAAATATTGGCGATTGTGACTTAAAACATCATTACGAGTTTCCACAAAATAACTGCATTCAAACATTGCATGTTTAACATCACCAGTATATATCAAACCACATAGTGAGCAAAGTTTTTCTTTGAGCACATTCTAGACAACATGTTTATAACATTTTTACAACTATGAGTCATATTTAGATTAATTCGGCACAAACGCCATACAATACTTTCACCAAACGCTGGTTGAATACAACACAAATCGTTCATTTCAACTGTATGAACTCGGAGATACCAATGTACCTCTTCACGCATGTTTACGCATTTGTTAAGTAAACGTTTCTATACAAACTTGGAAGGAAAATTGCCAGTTTCTCTATACTTTACTAGATATTCAAATATGTTATACTTTCGCAAAGTTACACATATATCTTTAAAATATCCAGTTTGGGTATTTTCATTTTCTAAATACGAGCATAGGCGAAGTAGAAAAATATCTTTGATTTTGGAGTAAATGGATAAATTGCATAGCTGGCCAAATAAGGTTAGTTTTCTTTTGTCAATTTCTGACTCCAGGGAATTTAACCCTATAAGCCCCAAAGCAATATATGTTCTTGTTCTTTTACCAACTGACTGCATAAATTTAACACAGAATCGATGAATTCTTTCAAGAAATAAATACCGCTATCAGACAAATTATACCACAGCTCGGAACCGTATAAACCTTTAGGTAACACAATTGTTTTATACATTTTTTTAGCAGTATATGGATGAATACCCCCATCGTCATGAACACCACAGCAACCTAGACTCAAGAGAGTACCTTTTATTTTTGCATTTGCATCTTTAATATTTACAGAGCAATTCAAATATTTATTAAGTGTAACACCTAAATGGTTATAATTTTCGACTTCATTGACGAAATCATTTCCTACTTTCCAAATTCGAGAAGAATTATTGTATTGCTATTTCGACTCATTGCAGGGGGCTGGCGTGGCGCAGTCGGTAGCGCGGCGCATTTGTAACCGGAGGCCCCGGGTTCAATCCTCCGTGGTGCCACTGTGTTCCGTCGGTGTGTTCTTGGGCAAGACACTTTTCCTCAGCCTCGTCCGTCGGATGGGGACGTAAACCGGGCGGTCCCGTGTATCGGTCTATCCTCCGAGCACGTTAAAGAACCATAGGAATCTATTCGATAATAAGAGTAGGGCAGGTTCCCGGATTCCTATGTATCCTTCCCCTCTCTCTGGGGCGGCTCTAAATAACCTGTACTGTGTTGATGAGCCGTTAAACAACATTCAATTCGACTCATTGCATACCATTATGGCTGATTTAGACGCATTGTAGTCGTATCCCCACTTACAAGAGTATTTGTAACACGTTTCCATCATTCGGGCCATGCCGTTTTTTGTAAGCGACATCAATGTCATGTCATCTGCTGATATTGTGCACGGTACTGGAACGCCTTTAATACAGAAATCTGCATGCATGTCTTCCAATTCTTTTATAAGCTCGTCAATGAAGCATAAGTAGAGGAAAGGCGAGCTAATTCCAACCTGTCTAGTACCAATGTTGACAGCGAAAACATCCGATTTATGTCTTTTGTACAAAACACAACTTTCTAGTTCTTCATTAAGACTAACAAATGCTTTCCATAAGTGTGGGTTGAAACTGCGTTTATGAAGTTGGAAAAATAACCCATCGTGCCAAGCTTTATCGAATGCCGTCTTCACGTCGAAAAAACATATAATCAATTTACTACCTGACTCTTTTGAGTAATATACACACTCACGAAGAAGAAATGATGTCATGATCGAACCAATTCCTTTTTGAAACCCCACTTGCAGAGGACTAAAATACACTGGATTTTCACATTCAACGCGTCGGAGTAGTAGCTTTTCGTACAGCTTAAGAATAGGCGAAGACAGTGTTATTGCTCGATAGTTTGTCTTTCCTTTTGCGCCCTCCTTTGTGTAGAGTTATTATCAAACCAGACTTCATTTTCTTCGGTATATGTGAGAATCTGTACATATAGTTATATAACTTTAAGATACACATATGAAAATCTTTACCGCCATGGATAATGTTTTCGTTATATATTGAGTCCAAACCGCACATTTTATTTCTTTTCAATGACGATATGTCTTTAAGTAAATCGTCTAAGAGAAATGGTGAAAATGATTCATTTAAAATGTCATGCTGCTTCAATTCACCCACAACAGTTTTTACAGAATTTCGAAAGTCCATATCAAACGTTGGTTTTACGTCATCTTTGTACATATTACAAAAATACTTGCCCGACTCCTCTGCAATAGAACTCGCATAACGGTAAATATTACCATCAAATACCATCTCAGAATTACACGCTCCGTTAGCACGGGATTTCTTAGAGTTTATCAACCTCCAAAAGTAGCCAGAATCAACATCAGCAGCATTATCTATGTCTTCATTTAGTGAATTTAAATAATGTTCAGATCTAGTCCTGTGATGTTTTCTAAACTCATTTTTAGTGTCCTTGTATGCAATGTAACTATTGGATAAAGGACCTCTTGGTTTTCCCTCATTGGTCCAGATATGACGTTTTTGATTCATTAGATAGTGTAGCTGTTTTAATTCTTCATTCCAATAAGGTTTTAAGTACGTTCGGTATTTTGATTTAGGGAACGAACGTTCTGAGGCTTTACATAATACATCATCATATAGCATGTCTATGGTGTTCCGTCCGTCTGTATGTGTTAAAGGTTCCATATACTTACACGTTTGAATATTAAGCGATACTTCGTGCTCGTATGCTGACAATTGATATACCGTAACCTTGTTCCATTTAATTGTTTTACGACACTCGTTTTTGCCTAAGAACGCATGACCTAATTTTGAGATATTGATATTTACCAATATGGGTCTATGATTAGAAACATTTAACGAGCAATCATTTAAAATCTGACACATATTAATAAGATCTAACATTTCTACTGGACATAAAATATGGTCAATTAACGATTCCTGTTGACTGTTGTATGAAACAAAAGAAGAATCAGCACCAACACATTTAGGAAGAGTGTTAACCGCAACAAGGTTATTGTCAGACATAAACTCCTCAAGATATTTGCCTCTTCCATCATTCAATTAAGCAAAATTTCTACCCTGTAAATGACAATTATAATCACCTAAAATAATAAGTTTACCCTGTCTACCATACGTGTAAACTATTTCATTAAGTTTTTCAATATATGTTCTAAAATATTCAATATTGTAATTGCTACAAGGAAGATATATCTGTATAATAAACATAAGAGTACCATTAGACAATTCATGTTGAATTCCAATTAGTCTATCTTCCTCAATAAAGTTGATGCAACTTATTTTTTCACTAAGACTTCGTTTTTCACAATAGTGCGACACCACCTTTTCCGTATTTTCTATTTACATCATTCGCACCCAAGTCAGATGCACAGACACTTATATAGTCTTGGTGGATTAAATCTAGAAAATCTCTTTCAGCAAGCATGTGCTTAGAAATGTCACATATATCAATGGCCTCGCTATCTAGTATTTTATTCAGATACGTGCTACTGGACATGATGCCAGTAGCATTCCATGTCATTATATTCAATGTGCACATGATGATAAATAGAAAACACGGAAATAAAACTGTTTCATTTTACCAAAACAGGTATGCCTGCAATAATTTATTATCGTGCTACTAGTATTCATTATCATAATGAGGGGAATGTTCGTTAATATTACTGTTGTAAGCATGTTGTTCACCATTGTCATTTCTGTACCATCTTTTGTTCTTAGTTTTGTACGAGTTCCAAGAGCGCCATGGTCTACAAGTTACATGTTTTGGACAAAACCATTTCTCGGATACCTTGAGCATATTTTCATCATCTTCAACATTCATTCGGATCGTGATGCAATCACTATTCTTCATTGCGAAAATTCTAACCCATGTGACACTAACGCCTCTGCGTTTGGCATAATCTATCACTTTCTGTTCTGTCATTGTTGAATTAAAACCACCAATATAAAACCGTTGCACCTTTTTACGAACGTAGATTGAAAAATCTTCCTCTTCTTCAAATTCTTCACATGCGTACATGTGTTCGTTGTCGTCACGGGGACAGGTAGATACTGTTCTCCTCTCGACTTGTCTGTTGTACACGGATCGTTTATTTTCAACAATATTCCGTTGGTTGGAGGATTTATCAGTGTTGAGTTCGAACTCGCGATGCTTTGTTGATCCATTAACAACTACTTGAATTTTTCCACCTTCTGTATGTTTGGAAGGGACTTCGACGTGTTTCGATGATTTAATTGCGTCTATAGCATAAGCTAAAAGTTTGTCTCGATACGAACGTATCGGCGTGTTCGAGATAGTCTTTGACATGGAAGCATGTGTGTGCTGCACAGGAGTTTCCTTCATACTCAATGTATTTAAAACATCCGTCTTGGAGATCACACTCGCGGGAATGTCGTGCGTCATCGCATCCATCGTACTATCAGTATTATATAAATATCACATTCATGAGAGGGTGATAGTAAGAATGTTAACCCTTCGGATATCGATTATCGGTATAATAAAATAAATATCACATATCAGACGAGGGTGATAATCAATATCCGAAGGGTTAACATTCTTACTATCACCCTCGTCTTGGCCTCGGGCGATAATCATATCCTCAAGGTGAACATTCTTACTATCGCCCTCTCATGAATGTGATATTTATTTTATTATACCGAAATCCGCTCGTGCCAAAATAAGGTTCATTTTCAGCACAGATTTCACCTTTTACTATCACCCTGTGATTTACTATCACCCTGTACTATCACCCTCGCGTGAGATAGTGAAAAATTACACATTGTTGTCTATGGGGATTTAGCATGGGCGTTTTATGTGAGGTATAATAATATATATTGTTAACACAGGCTGCAGTTGTCATTAGTCAAGATGCAGCGTGATTCATCTATTTCAACTATATGGCGGCAGTTGTTTGGAAATGTTTGCATTCAAAGAAACCCGTCATGTGCGCCAATCACAAAGCGTATACGAACGGTTGACGGCTCGTGTAACAACTTGCTTCATCCAACCTGGGGGATGGTTAACCGACCGCAGAAACGATATTTGCCGCCTGTGTACGGTGACGGTGTGTACAAATATGATTCAATAATTTGATAACTGGTATTGTATCCATTACTGGGACGTCACTTTTCATTTCTGAAATCGTGTTGTTTTGTCGAGTCATGACTACTATAATTACTGGTTCCATCAGAATCTCATATGATCCTTTTACTGTATGAGATTCATATAAGCATTGCTTCATATGTGTTGATAATCATAGGAAGATACGTGTGTTTACAACTTAGAATTACATTAATATGAATCGGAAATGAACAATATATGATACTCATTATATAAACATAATATAAAACGTTTCATATGAATATCATATTCATATAAATATCATACACTGAATCATTCATATACGGATATACTGCTCATATAAGATTCATATGATGGTCATATATAATTGCTTACACAAATTACAAGTATGTTATAGACACCTTAAACACACTTGTGAATATACAATAGTCCCTTCATGCTTTTGTTTTCCTCAGTGCCTGATGAACGTAGTTTTTTGTTTTCGCTACAAACCAATACTATTTTGTAACATAGAAAGAAGCACGTGTCATCTTTGACCCGAAACCATGTTTAATGTTCATACAGGTATATCCTCACCGAGAATGCTGAGTGTTTCTGGGAAGCCCTTGCCAAGTCCACGCGATGTCAGTAACATGATCCACAAACCGATAGTGAGTGACCTGGTGGAAAACTCGCAATCTGTTCTAGTAATGCAGTTTGGTCAGCTTGTAGACCATGATCTGTCCGATACGCCAATGCTCAAAGGTTTGTTCAGTTATTAGTTTACTCTTTTCCTGAAACTCTTTAACGTCGAACACACATCTAGAATATGACGAATAGTGTTCGTCTAAGATAAAATTATAAAATGCAGCACTATCATATCATATATGAGCTACATGACAGTGTGTGTGGTGCGTGTGTGCGTGAGTGCGTGTGTGTGTGTGTGTGTGTTTAAGTTAGATGCAATATATTTGTTGGAGTCTTGTTCACACTATAATCGTTACTGATTTTAAACTCTTTCAGCAGCTAAGACGATCATTTCAATATAACTGTATGGATCTTAAATGACTATTATATAACACTCCAGCTATACGATTATTATCTTGTTAGTTTGTGTTATTTCCTAATTCTCTCATTCTATATGCTGTTGCAGGTGCAGAGCAATCTGACATAGAGTGCTGTAAAATAGCGGCAAATACAATGCGAGAAAGGTGTGTATATAACTTGACCCTTTGCAGTAATTGGCATGTGAACATATATATATATCGAGTTCCGTCTCAGATATGTAAACGGGAAATGTGGTTTCGGTAGTATTAATACTTCCTGATCCTGTAGAATCATTGAGAGTAATCACTATGCCTTTAAAGCAGAATATCGATAATAAATACTGAAAAGGGGATCCTTTGGAAGCAAAAAACACAAAACAAAGAGAAATTATTGAGTCTGTTCAAGAGAGGTAATTATAAGATGCAACAACTCTCACGCCTCCTAGCACCGGCTTAAGCGATATTCTACTTTAAAGCAACACAGAATGGGCTTGATGATCCGAAAGGACCAGTAAATAATATCACTACTGATTTGTAGTTGGGGCGACTCTTTACGGCCACACAGCACTAAACAAACGCTAGTGTGAATGTCAATCAATACTGAAAAGGTGCTCCCTAGGAAGCAACAAAGATAAGCCGGTGCTAGTGGGCGTTGGGGGAATTACATCTTATATAACCTGTCATGAACAGACTCAGTAATTCTTATTCTTCTTCTTCCTTAGCTGTGTTCTTTGGTTTTTACTTAGTATTTATTGAAATTCACACTAGCGTTTGTTAAATGCAGTGGTGCGGCAGTGGTCTGATGGTATCTTGTACTAAAACTTGGTTCGTACCTTAAAGGTCAAGGTCAAAAGGTATGTGCACATACATGCAATGTAAAATGTCCGCTCTGTAACTTTCAAACTGATTGAAATAATAAAATAATTGTAAGATCTAATTATGCATCTAAAGAAAACTGCGCGTCGCCAATAAAAAAAAGATCAGATCAATGCAAAACGACAGTATGAGGCATACTAAAACCAGGCCATAATCTAGTGAGGGTATTTTTGTATTACAGGCATGCTTGTTTTCCTATTCCTATACCGGCAAACGACAAACATTTCCATAAACGTTGCATGAACTTTGTTCGATCAGCTCCAGGAACCAACGACGACTGTGGACTAGGTATGTGTGCATTTGAGGGTATTCTCGACTGATATATACCGTATAATTCAACAGTGTCGTATTTCACGTTTAACTAACATATTGTAGTACATGTGTATTATCTATTTATATCTGTCTGAAAATGTATATTTTGTTATTGTTCTGTTATTAAGTAAAGAACTGCAAGAATACGTGAAACGTTGCAACATACATAAAAAAATGCAGAAAAATATGCTTGTAAACATGCACACCAAACAACAAAGCGACTAGAGATATGTTGGCAATCGAACAAAAATATGATTACACACAAAATAATCAATATAATAACTACTTTAAGGCCCATTTTTAAAGAAATGAACTTGTAGATTACAGAAACCAGCTAAATCAACTTTCGTCATATTTTGATGGCAGTTTCCTATACTTTGCTAAAGCGGAGAATATGGCTAGAATAAGAAAATATCAAGGAGGTAAGAACTAATCTCAATTTTATTGTTAAAACAAAAATGATAGACTCCTCATATTTAGTACAGTTGGCAATTTTTGACTACATGTTTTTTAGAGGCCAGTATGTCTCTCATTACCGATTTATTGCATGTTGGAAAAAACCTATATGCCGCTTGAATATCAAGTACCTACTTTGTAGTTTACTAGGCTTTTGTATGTATATTCATATATACATGATCATCTTTGTGTTATACTTATATCGCCTATTAATGCTGCCTAGTTTGTCAGAGGATTTCTTTATTTACGTTGACTCGTTTTATTGGGATAATAATAAGGTAACAATGAGGTTTGTTGATCCCTAGAACCTGGTTTAAACCCCCAGTGGCCTTTGTTGCCGCTGACCGTTCAAAGGCGGTAGCCCTATTGTCAACCCTTTTATGTTTGTGATGTCATATATATTGCCTTTTATTTTATTTAGCCTTGTAATTGTTGTTTGTTTCGATGCGTGTGTTATGCTGACTGTACTTCTTGAATGCTACATTTCATATTTCGACATTTTATTTTAAAAAAAAAATTATGTAATTATTTAATCATGATCATGATGATTGATAAAGGTGTTTAAAAGTATATATTACAGGTTCGGTGTTCACAAACGTTTTGTTTAGTGTTTCGTTTGAACTCATCAAACACAGTAAAAATCGTAGAGAAGTATGCAGCTACAACAGTAAAATAGCATCATTGTTCATACATTGTTTCTTTACTTTATCAAGGACGTCTTGTGATGGATCATAGAGGTTTATTTGGAGAGCACGAGGCGACAAAGAACTGTATGAAGAAACAGCCAGGAGATTATTGTATGAAATCTGGTAAATTGATTACAGATATATTATTTCGTCTCCATTAGTCACGTGACCTTTTTAAAATGCATAATTTCAATAAAATTAGCACGTCTGTCTATAATCTTCATATCTCCAAAGTGCTGGTGTGTCGAATTCTATTCATCGAGAAAGTGAATGAAATAAAATTTCATCAAAATTAATGAAAAAAAATATCAGGACAATTTAATAAACACTTAAGTGATATTTAACGATTTCTAGTTGACTAAAACGCAAAACACGTTAATTTAAAAAAACATGAGAGAAAAATATCACTGGACGGTACGAAGACACTCAAGTGATATTTAACGATTTCTAGTCGACTATAACTCAAAACCAGCTAATTAAAACAAAACATGAGTAAAACATATCACAGGACGGTACGAAACAAGCTTGTTGAGCTGCAAACGAAAATTGTATGTAAAACAAGTGCCATAAGTCATAATCCAGTCAGGTTTGACGCCAAATTATTTACGAAGGTCCATGTCTTTTATTTAGGTGACCGAAAGATACATGTCGTACCAACTTTGACTGCTATCGGGGTGGTTTTCCTACGAGCACACAATCGTATTGCTGACGGACTGTCCGAAATCAATCCACATTGGAATGATGAGACCATCTTTCAATCAACTCGCAATATAATATCTGCCTTATTTCAACACATCACGTACAACGAATATTTGCCTATAACCCTTGGTCCAGCCACCATGGAGAAATATCAATTGTACAGCAAGCGGCACGGATATGAAACGCGCTATGACGCAAATGTAGACGTCTCCATCTCGAATGTTTTCGCAGTGGCGGCGTTTCGATTTGGTCACTCTCAGGTGCCCAGTATAGTTGGTCTGATAGACAAAGACTTGAAACGAACGTGGACAAATATTGAGGACACGTATAACAAACCTGCGACGGTAAGTGCCATTCAGAGAATGGATGGATGGATGGATGGATGCGTGGATGGGTGTAGATGTATTTAAATAACTGTACTTTATTTTCTACTTTTCCTTTTTGTTATCTGTACTTCCTTTTAAACTTCTCCTCCAAGCTTTTAATCTTATTTCAAAATGAGTTTAAATATAATAGATCTTCCTCTAAATGGATTAGTAGCTTGCTTAATATCTGGAACTTTACCTAGAAAAGCAATAGATTTATTATTTTTTAAGCATTTTGATTATCATTAAGACGATAAACTTGTACTAATAGTGAGGTTTGTATCACAAACAGGCCCTGACAGACAACGGATGTGACAGGATTAATCGGTGGCAATTGCTGGAACAGACGGGTAAATCTGACAGGTTTCTGGAGAAAGGTCTACGAGACCAACTGTTTCTCGATGACGACGGGGAGTCATTTGATCTTGCGTCGCTTAACATACAGGTAACATAAAATTATAAGTATGACTACAAATGCTTTTGTTTGTTTGTATGGGGTTATACGTCATTTTCAACACATGTTAGGTTATATATGATGATCGATTTTTTTTTTTTTTTACTACAAATGCAAAGTTTGCTGTGATCAGTAAAGCTTTGCCAATTGTTGAAAGAAGACATGATAACTTTCTTTGTTTTAAATTCGCGACTTCCCACAAGATTTTTTAGATAAATTGCATGTTACTAATTGATAATTAAATCGCATAACGAATACGTTTAAACTAACGGTATAATTATGAAGGAAAGCTGCTGAAAAATCCTTAATTGTATTACCTTTAATGACATTATATCCAAGCAGTTTTAAAGCCAAAATGATACTAGATAAATACTTAACGTGCTAATTTTAATGTTTCATTATTCTTTAAGAATCCTTAAGTCTGCCATGCGTCCTTTTAACAAATCAACTGTATTGTTAGGTACTAAAACAGTACGTCTATAATGTATGTATAAAACATGTATATTGACATCAGAGTATGCATATTATATAGTATTGTATGTATCATGTATAAACAAATAGTTACTTAGTGGCGTTTAAAATCGCATAATTTAGACGCCAAAAATGCGAATCAATTCCTAAACATATACTTATTTTGTAAAACTATTTTGATATGTGTTTGTTATAGTTATATTTGCTCAAACCTATGCAACAAGCTGTAACTTGATGTAATTTGCGTTTTCCTTGTGTATTCAAGAGAGGACGGGATCATGGTATACCAGGATACAACGCATGGAGAGGCTGGTGTGGCCTGCCTGTAGCATTCCATTTTGGTACTAGTCCTGGTGGACTGGTGGATCTGGACTCTGTAACTGCTCTCAGTCTTTCCCAGCTGTATAGGTAAATCAACATGAATTTAAAAATACATGTTCCTTCCTGCTGTATACGTCGTGGATTTAAATAATCAAAGAATTGAATTAGATGTTATAGTCGCACCAACAGCTAAAGTCACAGGTGGCGGTAGACCCACTCAGGGCAATTTTCGTGCACGGGCGGGCACCTGGGTGGAACCATCGATGTTCCGCAAGCCGGCTGGATAGCTTCCTCACATAAAGATTCCTAGGACCATTAGGGATCGAACCCACAGCGGTGAGCGGCAAAGACTCTAACCACTCGGAAACGGACGCCCCCACAAAAAAACGGTGTTAGTCTTGTATTGCCCAACACTAATGACGAAATCATTAGTTTTGTTGAGCTAATGCCATTATGTTCAGTTTAGCATTACACAATTTGTCAATCATGAAGGCATGTTTAAAATAAACATTTGTATGCTAAATTAATGATTTAATTTACATACTATATGTGTATGCTAAATTAATCATTTACATACTATATGTGTATGCTAAATTAATAACTTACATACGATATGTGTATGTTAAATTAATAACTCACATACGATATTTGTATGTTAAATTAATCATTTACATACGATATGTGTATGTTAAATTAATAACTCACATACGATATGTGTATGTTAAATTAATAATTTACATACGATATGTGTATGTTAAATTAATAATTTACATACGATATATGTATGTTAAATTAATAATTTACATACGATATATGTATGTTAAATTAATAACTTACATACATATGTGTATGTTAAAATAATAATTTGCATACGATATGTGTATGTTAAATTAATCATTTACATACGATATGTGTATTTAAATTAATAACTAACATACATATGTGTATGTTAAATTAATAATTTACATACGATATATGTATGTTAAATTAATCCACATACTAATACAATGTTATCTGAAATTAGTATTAATAATATTTGCATGAAATAGAACGAGACAATATTACACTGCATATATAGTATATACAATCGAAATGCACGTAATACGTTACAGTCAGTCTGGTTCTCTGACACAATGCTCGCTTTCTCTTCGTCTGACTTCGAACAGTCGACGGAGGAAAGGCCATACTATAAGTTTATGACTAGGATGATGGCGGTTTAGAGGAGCAAAATCTACTTTAATTCTTTATAAAATATACCAATCATTCCTAGTTTGTCATATTTCAAAATGAAGTAGTTAATAGGACTGACATACATACTTTTAGAGATACGCCCTTCCACTTAATTTGTTTGTTTGTTTGTTTGTATGGTGTTTTACGTCCTTTTCAAAACATGTAAGGTTATATATGACGGTCGTTTTTTTGTGGTAGAGGCAGACCATGCACCCACTTTTCCTGGGTAGAACCAGTACTGTACACCTCCCGCCATCCGTAAGAATCGACGTTTCCTCACTTACAAGTCGAGCTCCCAGTGAGATTCGAACCCGCCCTTCCACTTTAGAAAATGCTGAGAAAAGTACAGGTCATGTGGCTTTTAAGGAAATACAAATTTAACATGTGTTGACACCGTCACCAAACTGCATTCATTCGGTACCTCTGACTTTTCAAATTCAGTCAGAAAATACGTTAAATACTAAAAAATACTTTATATCACAGGACAACGTTAGGAATTAAATATCACAAGACAACGTTAGGGAGTATATATACATGTGAACTTCTTTCGACTATAACACAGTAATTACCGTCCAAAGTGATTTACTTAATATATTCCTGGGAAGACATATGGAAGTATCCATTAACCTTATTTTACGGATGACGAGAGGTATACACTAAGGGTTCTACCCCAGTAAAAAATCTACCACAAACAAATCGACCATCACATATGGCCTAACAGGTGCTAAAATGACGTAAAACATCATTCAAAACTTCATTTTCATTGCATAGTCATCCAGATGATATCGACCTCTATACGGCCGCCTTGTCTGAGGTGCACCTCCCGGGGGCTGCAGTTGGACCGACATTTGCATGTATACTCGGTAAACAATTCCAAGATGTAAAATACGGAGACAGATTCTGGTACGAGAATAATTCCCCTGAGACAGGCTTCACAGGAGGTATATATAGTTGTGTAACTATTCTAAGCATAGTATAATCGAGTATGAATTGTTTGAATAATTCGAATATGAATATATCAAACACAATTCATTCGAGTGTGAATAGTTTCAAGCATTCAAATATAGTGAATATATCCATAGCAAACATAATATATTCGAGTAAGAATTTCTTAAATCATTCGAATATAAATAGATTTATATCAAAATATTGTTACCGCGTATGAAATGCTAAAATCATTCGAATATGAATATATCAAACATATTTCATTCGGCTTTAATCGAAAATATAGAGGATATTTGTTGTTTTGGAGTGAATAACATATTTTATTTCATCGAGAAGTGAGAAAACTTTATATTTTCACGAATGCGAAGCATGAGTGAAAATATAAAAGTTTTCTAACTTCGAGATGAAATAAAATATGTTATTCACGACAAGACAAGACAAGACAACAAATTTTCTTTTTATTTTATGATTTTACAAAATTATTTAAGCAATTTCAGTAACTAAACCGTTTTACACACCTGGCTACGCGCCCTGTTCATGATGACGTAACGAAACGTTACATGGCGTCAACTTTTCTGAAACCATTAACGTCACAGAAAGAAAGTAATTAAATAAACAGTGGATTTAACAGTATAGTAGGAATATCTTGTGATCCGTGTTACTGTTCACGCATTTGTATTGGCTGTACATTAAAAAAGTAGTCCCGGCAGCTACTGTGGAAATAAAACTCTATATTCCACAGTGTGGAATAACACTTTTATTTCACTGATAAAACACAGTATTTCATTGATTATCATAAAATAAAAATATATCCACATCAAATATTTTATATTCAAGTATGAATAGCTGCAATCATTCGAATATGAATATATATATATATATATATCAAACGTGATATATTCGAGTATGAATTTCTTAAATCGTCCAAATATGAAAAGATCTATATCAAACATATTATATTCATGTATGAATTTCTTCGAATATGAATATATTGTTCTCTCTAATGTTAGTTTTCTTTTCATTTCGCCCTAAGAGCCAAAGAAATGCTAGATGACAAACATGCTATCTAGTAAGCTAATCGTTTAAAATGTATGTTATTCAATTGTATTATTAAACTTTACAGAACAGCTTTACACCATCAAGAAAGTTCAGCTATCTAGACTGATGTGTAACGCAATTGGCGACACATTTATGCAGAAAGATGTGTTTCATATACCAACAAAAAGGTAACCATGAATTTTTTTTCTCCCTATATATTCCGTTTTATTTTAGAATGGCCATGAGTAAAATTATGAAAGAAAATGTAATTTGAGTATATACCGGACAAACTTCCTAATTACTCAATTTTGTATCATACTCTTTTTTCTTATTTTAAATATATTTTAGAATATTTGTGTAACATATTTAGTTTATTTTTTGTTTAAATTGTTACATCTTTTGAGAGTTACCCACTTTTTATACGAAAACATGATAATATTATGTGCTGATTACACACATAACATGCATTTAAATCCGCTTAAAGATATAAAAGTCTTAACATTGGTATAAAATAATATTTAAAAAAACATGAAAGTTTGACCCATTTATTGCAAATGTTCCGTCTATAATAAAATGAAACATGGATAATCCTAAATTACCTCCCTGTTAATTCAATATCGTTTGAAATTCAAGTAACTGTAATCGTAATTCAGCTTTAACATAAAATATTTCGAAAATGTCTTTTGCAAAGGCATGTGTAGTGGTAATACTAGGAAGACATGATGTCAAAATAATTTTATTTGGCATATTTTAGAATTTGGAACATCGAAAACTGCACTAGTTCGAAGTACTTAACAAAATCCTATATACCCAGTTTTATAAGTGCATGTTGTGATTTATTTCTAAGAAAACACATCGGTTTGAAAGTTTTAAAATCAGAACAGACGATTTAAACTCGTTATTTTGCAGTTCTACCGTATCTCCAATCAAGCGAGAATTAAACAAAACAGTTAACATATTATCGACATATTCTTAGGTTAGGGTGCTTAGTACTTTTGACTGGTATTAAAAGATTACATTATGACAGCGCTCCTTTATTTGTAGTGTTAGCATATAACAATCAAGGAGATAATGTTTGTCTATCTAAGATTTTATCTTAATTTTAGTAATCCATCTATACCGTGCACTGATCTGGCAGACATCGATCTAAATTTATGGAAAGACCATTCATACGTCGGGTATAAACCACCATATACTCCAGCATCCAAGCTTCTCAAAGGGTAAGTTATCACCAAGACAGAACTACAGCTGTGTGTTCTTCTTAACTTGTGGGAGGCCTGCATCTGCAATTAAACTTAGACCTAAATCGGTGTACATTTAAACTTACGGTAGACCTAAATATACGTTTATTTGAAATCATCTTGTAAGACCTACCCCAGCCTTTGAGTGCAGCTTAACTCTTTGCTAGACCTAATCGCCTATGCTTATTCATATTCCTCTGTGTAGACTTAATTTTATGATTTCTTATATCAGACTTACTACTGTACATGCTGAAACGCACGTATTACAACTCTGTGTACTTTTACAATTTCGTACCCAAAAGGTAGAAAGAAATATATAGTCCAATTCTATATTCTATAACTTTATTTCTACATGCTACCAAACTATAATGGTGAATTAATATTTACAACAGTTTACTAATAATGATAGTGTCTCTCTCATATAACTACTGATCTCTCGTTTGTATCTAGCAAGTCCAGGTAAAAAGCCACGAACAAAGAAAACCCTCACTTTTTATAAGGTCCCTTCCAAATAAGGGGTTAGCATGGTCGTAAATATTAGCATGCTAACTCATCAATCTTATAGCATCTACAAGTAAGGAATGCTAACACATAAATCATGTAGCATTAGCATTAGCCTGGTTCATAGAGCATCTCCTAAATAAGGGATGCTAACCCATAAAGTATGATCATTAGCATTAGCCTGAGTTAGCCCTGTAGAGAGATACACATCTAGATTTATGGTGCTAACCGAAGACAGACATAATGTCCTCAGTAACCAGGCTTGAATATTGGTACCTGTACACAATTACAACATTCCCCTCTCCGAGGCTTAATGGTCCCCATTAAAACCTTAAATCCCTCTCTTTTAACAAGAAATCAGTACCAACATTCACACTAAATGAAAGAATGTCAAATTATATGTTTAATAAAGTAATAATCAAAGTTGTCTTGTGCAGAATATTCTTACAAAATAAAGCATGCGATATTTAGAGTGAATGAGTAAACTTTTACATTTAACGAAAGCAAATTCTTTGTAACATGCATTAAGCTTTACTTGAAATGAATGAACAGATTTGGTGTAGCTTTAAAGAATAAGAACAAGCATCTTAAAAACGATACTTAACAAAATCCATGGTATATGTTGCAATGTTCATACGAAATCCTCAAGGCATAAACTTGCCACGCTAGTAAAGTGAGTCCTAATTCTGCACATTTAGTCCTAGACCTACACATAATTGTTCTCTGTATTTTTAACACAATCAAATAAGTGTTCATTTTTGGTTCCATTCTCACTATGTCCTGGTGCCATTTAAATTGAGTAATTAATACACAAAATGACATTAATGATCTTATAAAGATCATATAATTTGGCACAATATTTCGCGTATTAAATTATTGTTAATGTTATCATAGTGATATCTGAAAAGGGAAACTATTAGATAAATTCCGTATTTTGTTTGAATAGCACTATAAATTCCCATTTAGTGAATATGACATAAATTCCATACTTTGCGATCACACTATTAAATTCCAATTTAGTGAATATCACTTGTAATTTCCATACTTTGCGAATACCTTAAGACACAACTTGGTATAGAAATATAAAAATGTATTCTAAAACATAACTTTCAAGGAATATTGGGTGTACACAATATTCCTAATCCATTTTTTCCCACAGAATTAATAGAATATTTTGGCACTACAAAAATAAAGAATATAATCCAGGCTAACCGTCCACTCTGTTCAAGACTTAATCACAAAATGACCCTGACATTTTCTTGTTCATCATGAGTTCTAATGAACTTTCTTTGTCCTTAAAGGCTTAATGACAGAAGCTTAACATAACAGTACTCCTATCTTAAGTTTGTATTGTCAATATTGAAATGGTTTATGTTGAACTCTGTCTCTGACTTCTGCGTGCCTCAAATTTACTGTTAGTTTTCATTCATCTTCAGGTGTTTGGAACTCAAAGGGGCTGCTAACGGTGACTTGACATGTTTATGCTTCATGGACCAGTCTGGCAAGCTGTTCTTATGATGTGGTTTCAGTCTGTCATTGTGCACAACCTTTGCTTTTAAAGTTGGCCCCTTTCTTATCTCAAACCAAAGGTCACGTATTTTCCTGTGAACAATGTATTGTCTAAACATAAGAGCACTTATTCTGGTGTCATAATCCCCCGTTTCTGCCGTTTTGCGTGTTTTTTCCCCAAAGCCTTCCTTGCGATGTCATACATTTTGCATTTGTCTATGTATGCCAAAGTGTGCTCCAGTATTTTAGTCATGTGCTGAGACTAACACTTCTTTTCTCAAAACTCGAGGAAAAATTAACTCTCTTAACCCTCTTTATTGATCATAACGTATCTGTGTATCTCTTAATACACCATAAATCAATTCCAACACGTCCCAATGTAACCACATATTTCGCACACTGCTGGGAAATAACCTGCAACTGTGTCCCTTGGGGGTCGTTTACTGTCCGACTTGAGCCACTTAACAACAGGAGCAATAGCAGGATCTTGGTGCTGAAGTTTTGTCATTCTTTCTGGTGAATAGTTAACTGTACAGAAATCTTTAAGCTGCCTGACACTGTGATGTTTGGGGTGCTGCATTTTCGGACAATGAGCCATCAACTTTGTCAGAATTTATGCCATTTCTATTCTGCCCATTAACGTTACTTTCATGAGAAATGAAATTGCTGTCATATAATAATCATTTACTATCAGAACACTGTTGAATACGCAATTGGCTCACGCCACAGCGACTTAATTCCTTGATTCTGAGTAATCCATTGTACAATGACACACTGCAATCCCACATTTTTACAACAAGAAGTTGCAAAATAAGGAGTATCCAACTCCATAATTCACCTGACCGTAACTTCACTCTGGAAATCCTTGCAACTGACGATTTGTCGAAACTTTCAGTCCTCTGCACACTATCCTTTTCAAACAAGGGAACAACATCGTCAATTTGTGCAAAGACTGCAACCATTACACGGTCAAATGAAACAAATCATACATGTGTAGTCCATTGTTCATTAATCGTAAAGTTCGTTTAAATGGAGTTGTTTTACGGGTTTGTCATACTTATTGATAAACACTTTACACTTTCCATTTGTGTCCCTTGTAGTCATATTGAGTGTCATATGACCAAACATAAACATCGTCTAAAGTTTCAAGTTCTAAACTCTGACTTGTGTTCTGCAAAAATCCACCTTCAGTACAAACAGAAGTTGCTTTTGTTTCAAACGAACATTCCGAACACATAAAAAGTAACATCATGATTTTCATGGTGATTGTTACAAGTCCGAATTTCAAATATATGTTTAAAATGTTCCAGCAAAGTTTTGCTAAACTAATTTCCTCTTCAGAATTGTGTTAAAGTTTAGATCGCGCCTTGAATATTTTTCCAACCGTTATGTCCAATTTTATATCTGTTTTAAATATTCCAGCACAAATTTGTGAAAATAAATTCCCCTTCGGAAATGTGTTAAAGTTCTTATCGCGACGCTGCCACCAGTTATACAATTTCTTCACTTCAAAGGGTAGAAAGAAATATATAGTCCAATTCTATATTCTATAACTTTATTTCTACATGCTACCAAACTATAATGGTGAATTAATATTTACAACAGTTTACTAATAATGATAGTGTCTCTCTCACATAACTACTGATCTCTCGTTTGTATCTAGCAAGTCCTGGTAAAAAAGCCAAGAACAAAGAAAACCCTCCCTTTTTATAAGGTCCCTTCCAAATAAGGGGTTAGCATGGTCGTAAATATTAGCATGTTAACTCATCAATCTTATAGCATCTGCAAATAAGGAATGCTAACACACAAATCATGTAGCATTAGCATTAGCCTGGTTCATAGAGCATCTCCCAAATAAGGGATGCTAACCCATAAATTATGATCATTAGCATTAGCCCGAGTTAGCCCTGTAGAGAGATACACATCTAGATTTATGGTGCTAACCGAAGACAGACATAATGTCCTCAGTAACCAGGCTTGAATACTGGTACCTGTACACAATTACAACAGTACTTAAACCACTCAAACGTATGTCAACTCGTACCTCAGTGTAGACTTAATTTTATGACGCACATATTATTGTGCATACTTAAACGCATGGTATGGTGAACATATTACCACTGTGTGCTTTAACATGTGTTAATTATTGGTCTGTGCGCATGTTAGAACTGTGTATACTGCTTCCAGCGGATCCCCTTTTCAGTATGTATTGACATTCACACTAGCGTTTGTTTAGTGCTGTGTGGCGGCCGTAAAAAGTTGCCCCGACTACAAATCAGTAGTGTTATTACTTACTAGTCCTTTGGGATCATCAAGCTCAATCTTTATGGCTTCAATGTAGAATATCGCTTATGCCGGTGCTAGGAGGCGTGAGAGTTGTTGCACGCTACATTAACTCTCATGAACAGACTCAATACCGAGGCTGCTACTTTTATCTCTTGTTTGCGTTTGTTGCTTCCAAGAGATCACTTTTTCAGTATTTAAAGTTACACCTACCTATCTGCATATCTTAACGCATCTTAGACCTACCTCTATATACATTGAAATTAAACCCACCTCTGTGTTTATATCTTAAATCATGTTAGACCAGCCTCTGGGTATATCTTAAATAATGTTAGTCCTACCTCTGGATATATCTTAAATCATGTTAGACCTACCTCTGGGTATATCTTAAATCATGTTAGTCCTACCTCTGGGGATATCTTAAATCATGTTAGACCAGCCTCTGGGGATATCTTAAATCATGTTAGACCTACCTCTGGGTATATCTTAAATCATGTTAGTCCTACCTCTGGGTATATCTTAAATCATGTTAGACCAGCCTCTGGGTATATCTTAAATCATGTTAGTCCTACCTCTGGGGATATCTTAAATAATGTTAGTCCTACCTCTGGGGATATCTTAAATAATGTTAGACCTACCTCTGGGTATATCTTAAATCATGTTAGACCTACCTCTGGGGATATCTTAAATAATGTTAGTCCTACCTCTGGGGATATCTTAAATCATGTTAGTCATACCTCTGGGTATATCTTAAATCATGTTAGACCAGCCTCTGGGGATATCTTAAATCATGTTAGACCAGCCTCTGGGTATATCTTAAATCATGTTAGACCAGCCTCTAGGGATATCTTAAATCTTGTTAGTCCTACCTCTGGGTATATCTTAAATCATGTTAGACCTACCTCTGGGGATATCTTAAATCATGTTAGTCCTACCTCTGGGGATATCTTAAATCATGTTAGACTAGCCTCTGTGTTTATCTTAAATCATGTTAGTCCTACCTCTGGGGATATCTTAAATAATGTTAGTCCTACCTCTGGGTATATCTTAAATCATGTTAGACCTACCTCTGGGGATATCTTATATCATGTTAGTCCTACCTCTGGGGATATCTTAAATAATGTTAGACCTACCTCTGGGTATATCTTAAATCATGTTAGACCTACCTCTGGGGATATCTTAAATAATGTTAGTCCTACCTCTGGGGATATCTTAAATCATGTTAGTCATACCTCTGGGTATATCTTAAATCATGTTAGACCAGCCTCTGGGGATATCTTAAATCATGTTAGACCAGCCTCTGGGTATATCTTAAATCATGTTAGACCAGCCTCTAGGGATATCTTAAATCTTGTTAGTCCTACCTCTGGGTATATCTTAAATCATGTTAGACCTACCTCTGGGGATATCTTAAATCATGTTAGTCCTACCTCTGGGGATATCTTAAATCATGTTAGACTAGCCTCTGTGTTTATCTTAAATCATGTTAGTCCTACCTCTGGGGATATCTTAAATAATGTTAGTCCTACCTCTGGGTATATCTTAAATCATGTTAGACCTACCTCTGGGGATATCTTATATCATGTTAGTCCTACCTCTGGGGATATCTTAAATCATGTTAGTCCTACCTCTTGGGATATCTTAAATCATGTTAGTCCTACCTCTGGGTATATCTTAAATCATGTTAGTCCTACCTCTGGGGATATCTTAAATCATGTTAGACCAGCCTCTGTGTTTATCTTAAATCATGTTAGACCAGCCTCTGTGTTTATCTTAAATCATGTTAGTCCTACCTCTGGGGATATCTTAAATCATGTTAGTCCTACCTCTGGGGATATCTTAAATCATGTTAGTCCTACCTCTGGGTATATCTTAAATCATGTTAGTCCTACCTCTGGGTATATCTTAAATCATGTTAGACCAGCCTCTGGGTATATCTTAAATCATGTTAGACCTACCTCTGGGGATATCTTAAATCATGTTAGTCCTACCTCTGGGTATATCTTAAATCATGTTAGTCCTACCTCTGGGGATAACTTAAATCATGTTAGTCCTACCTCTGGAGATATCTTAAATCATGTTAGTCCTACCTCTGGGGATATCTTAAATCATGTTAGTTCTACCTCTGGGGATATCTTAAATAATGTTAGTCCTACCTCTGGGGATATCTTAAATCATGTTAGACCAGCCTCTGTGTTTATCTTAAATCATGTTAGTCCTACCTCTGGGGATATCTTAAATCATGTTAGTACTACCTCTGGGGATATCTTAAATCATGTTAGTCCTACCTCTGGGTATATCTTAAATCATGTTAGACCAGCCTCTGGGGATATCTTAAAGCATGTTAGTCCTACCTCTGGGTATATCTTAAATCATGTTCGACCAGCCTCTGTGTTTATCTTAAATCATGTAAGACCAGCCTCTGTGTTTATCTTAAATCATGTTAGTCCTACCTCTGGGGATATCTTAAATCATGTTAGTCCTACCTCTGGGGATATCTTAAATCATGTTAGTCCTACCTCTGGGGATATCTTAAATCATGTTAGTCCTACCTCTGGGGATATCTTAAATCATGTTAGTCCTACCTCTGGGGATATCTTAAATCATGTTAGTCCTACCTCTGGGTATATCTTAAATCATGTTAGACCTACCTCTGGGGATATCTTAAATCATGTTAGTCCTACCTCTGGGGATATCTTAAATCATGTTAGACCAGCTTCTGTGTTTATCTTAAATCATGTTAGTCCTACCTCTGGGGATATCTGAAATCATGTTAGACCTACCTCTGGGGATATCTTAAATCATGTTAGACCAGCCTCTGTGTTTATCTTAAATCATGTTAGTCCTACCTCTGGGGATATCTTAAATAATGTTAGTCCTACCTCTGGGTATATCTTAAATCATGTTAGTCCTACCTCTGGGTATATCTTATATCATGTTAGACCAGCCTCTGTGTTTATCTTAAATCATGTTAGTCCTACCTCTGGGGATATCTTAAATCATGTTAGACCAGCCTCTGTGTTTATCTTAAATCATGTTAGTCCTACCTCTGGGGATATCTTAAATCATGTTAGTCCTACCTCTGGGTATATCTTAAATCATGTTAGACCTACCTCTGGGGATATCTTAAATCATGTTAGACCAGCCTCTGTGTTTATCTTAAATCATGTTAGTCCTACCTCTGGGGATATCTTAAATCATGTTAGTCCTACCTCTGGGGATATCTTAAATCATGTTAGACCAGCCTCTGGGTATATCCTAAATCATGTTAGACCTACCTCTGGGGATATCTTAAATCATGTTAGACCAGCCTCTGTGTTTATCTTAAATCATGTTAGACCAGCCTCTGGGTATATCCTAAATCATTTTAGTCCTACCTCTGGGAATATCTTAAATCATGTTAGTCCTACCTCTGGGGATATCATAAATCATGTTAGAGCAGCCTCTGTGTTTATCTTAAATCATGTTAGTCCTACATCTGGGGATATCTTAAATCATGTTAGACCAGCCTCTGGGGATATCTTAAATCATGTTAGACCAGCCTCTGGGTATATCTTAAATCATGTTAGTCCTACCTCTGGGGATATCTTAAATAATGTTAGTCCTACCTCTGGGGATATCTTAAATCATGTTAGACCAGCCTCTGGGTATATCTTAAATCATGTTAGTCCTACCTCTGGGGATATCTTACATAATGTTAGTCCTATCTCTGGGGATATCTTAAATCATGTTAGACCAGCCTCTGTGTTTATCTTAAATCATGTTAGTCCTACCTCTGGGGATATCTTAAATCATGTTAGACCTAACTCTGGGGATATCTTAAATCATGTTAGACCAGCCTCTGTGTTTATCTTAAATCATGTTAGTCCTACCTCTGGGGATATCTTAAATAATGTCAGTCCTACCTCTGGGTATAGCTTAAATCATGTTAGACCAGCCTCTGTGTTTATCTTAAATCATGTTAGTCCTACCTCTGGGAATATCTTAAATCATGTTAGACCAGCCTCTGTGTTTATCTTAAATCATGTTAGTCCTACCTCTGGGGATATCTTAAATCATGTTAGTCCTACCTCTGGGTATATCTTAAATCATGTTAGACCTACCTCTTCGGATATCTTAAATCATGTTAGACCAGCCTCTGTGTTTATCTTAAATCATGTTAGTCCTACCTCTGGGGATATCTTAAATCATGTTAGTCCTACCTCTGGGGATATCTTAAATCATGTTAGACCTACCTCAGGGGATATCTTAAATCATGTTAGTCCTACCTCTGGGGATATCTTAAATCATGTTAGACCAGCCTCTGTGTTTATCTTAAATCATGTTAGTCCTACCTCTGGGGATATCTTAAATCATGTTAGTCCTACCTCTGGGTATATCTTAAATCATGTTAGTCCTACCTCTGGGGATATCTTAAATCATGTTAGTCCTACCTCTGGGGATATCTTAAATCATGTTAGACCTACCTCAGGGGATATCTTAAATCATGTTAGTCCTACCTCTGGGGATATCTTAAATCATGTTAGACCAGCCTCTGTGTTTATCTTAAATCATGTTAGTCCTACCTCTGGGGATATCTTAAATCATGTTAGTCCTACCTCTGGGGATATCTTAAATCATGTTAGTCCTACCTCTGGGGATATCTTAAATCATGTTAGTCCTACCTCTGGGGATATCTTAAATCATGTTAGACCTACCTCAGGGGATATCTTAAATCATGTTAGTCCTACATCTGGGGATATCTTAAATCATGTTAGACCAGCCTCTGGGGATATCTTAAATCATGTTAGTCCTACCTCTGGGTATATCTTAAATCATGTTAGTCCTACCTCTGGGTATATCTTAAATCATGTTAGTCCTACCTCTGGCTATATATTAAACCATGTTAGTCCTACCTCTGGGTGTATCTTAAACCATGTTAGTCCTACCTCTGGGGATATCTTAAATCATGTTAGTACTACCTCTGGGGATATCTTAAATCATGTTAGTCCTACCTCTGGGTATATCTTAAATCATGTTAGTCCTACCTCTGGGTATATTTTAAATCATGTTAGACCAGCCTCTGGGTATATCTTAAATCATGTTAGTCCTACCTCTGGGGATATCTGAAATCATGTTAGACCTACCTCTGGGGATATCTTAAATCATGTTAGACCAGCCTCTGTGTTTATCTTAAATCATGTTAATCCTACCTCTGGGGATATCTTAAATAATGTTAGTCCTACCTCTGGGTATATCTTAAATCATGTTAGACCAGCCTCTGTGTTTATCTTAAATCAAGTTAGTCCTACCTCTGGGGATATCTTAAATCATGTTAGACCAGCCTCTGTGTTTATCTTAAATCATGTTAGTCCTACCTCTGGGGATATCTTAAATCATGTTAGTCCTACCTCTGGGTATATCTTAAATCATGTTAGACCTACCTCTGGGGATATCTTAAATCATGTTAGACCAGCCTCTGTGTTTATCTTAAATCATGTTAGTCCTACCTCTGGGGATATCTTAAATCATGTTAGTTCTACCTCTGGGGATATCTTAAATCATGTTAGACCAGCCTCTGGGTATATCCTAAATCATGTTAGACCTACCTCTGGGGATATCTTAAATCATGTTAGACCAGCCTCTGTGTTTATCTTAAATCATGTTAGACCAGCCTCTGGGTATATCCTAAATCATTTTAGTCCTACCTCTGGGAATATCTTAAATCATGTTAGTCCTACCTCTTGGGATATCCTAAATCATGTTAGACCAGCCTCTGTGTTTATCTTAAATCATGTTAGTCCTACATCTGTGGATATCTTAAATCATGTTAGACCAGCCTCTGGGGATATCTTAAATCATGTTAGACCAGCCTCTGTGTTTATCCTAAATCATGTTAGTCCTACCTCTGGGGATATCTTAAATCATGTTAGACCTACCTCTGGGGATATCTTAAATCATGTTAGACCAGCCTCTTTGTTTATCTTAAATCATGTTAGTCCTACCTCTGGGGATATCTTAAATAATGTCAGTCCTACCTCTGGGTATATCTTAAATCAAGTTAGACCAGCCTCTGTGTTTATCTTAAATCATGTTAGTCCTACCTATGGGGATATCTTAAATCATGTTAGACCAGCCTCTGGGTATATCTTAAATCATGTTAGACCAGCCTCTGTGTTTATCTTAAATCATGTTAGTCCTACCTCTGGGGATATCTTAAATCATGTTAGACCAGCCTCTGTGTTTATCTTAAATCATGTTAGTCCTACCTCTGGGGATATCTTAAATCATGTTAGTCCTACCTCTGGGTATATCTTAAATCATGTTAGACCTACCTCTTCGGATATCTTAAATCATGTTAGACCAGCCTCTGTGTTTATCTTAAATCATGTTAGTCCTACCTCTGGGGATATCTTAAATCATGTTAGTCCTACATCTGGGTATATCTTAAATCATGTTAGTCCTACCTCTGGGGATATCTTAAATCATGTTAGTCCTACCTCTGGGGATATCTTAAATCATGTTAGACCTACCTCAGGGGATATCTTAAACCATGTTAGTCCTACCTCTGGGGATATCTTAAATCATGTTAGTACTACCTCTGGGGATATCTTAAATCATGTTAGTCCTACCTCTGGGTATATCTTAAATCATGTTAGTCCTACCTCTGGGTATATCTTAAATCATGTTAGACCAGCCTCTGGGTATATCTTAAATCATGTTAGTCCTACCTCTGGGGATATCTGAAATCATGTTAGACCTACCTCTGGGGATATCTTAAATCATGTTAGACCAGCCTCTGTGTTTATCTTAAATCATGTTAGTCCTACCTCTGGGGATATCTTAAATAATGTTAGTCCTACCTCTGGGTATATCTTAAATCATGTTAGACCAGCCTCTGTGTTTATCTTAAATCAAGTTAGTCCTACCTCTGGGGATATCTTAAATCATGTTAGACCAGCCTCTGTGTTTATCTTAAATCATGTTAGTCCTACCTCTGGGGATATCTTAAATCATGTTAGTCCTACCTCTGGGTATATCTTAAATCATGTTAGACCTACCTCTGGGGATATCTTAAATCATGTTAGACCAGCCTCTGTGTTTATCTTAAATCATGTTAGTCCTACCTCTGGGGATATCTTAAATCATGTTAGTTCTACCTCTGGGGATATCTTAAATCATGTTAGACCAGCCTCTGGGTATATCCTAAATCATGTTAGACCTACCTCTGGGGATATCTTAAATCATGTTAGACCAGCCTCTGTGTTTATCTTAAATCATGTTAGACCAGCCTCTGGGTATATCCTAAATCATTTTAGTCCTACCTCTGGGAATATCTTAAATCATGTTAGTCCTACCTCTTGGGATATCCTAAATCATGTTAGACCAGCCTCTGTGTTTATCTTAAATCATGTTAGTCCTACCTCTGGGGATATCTTAAATCATGTTAGTCCTACCTCTGGGGATATCTTAAATCATGTTAGTCCTACCTCTGGGGATATCTTAAATCATGTTAGTCCTACCTCTGGGGATATCTTAAATCATGTTAGACCTACCTCAGGGGATATCTTAAATCATGTTAGTCCTACATCTGGGGATATCTTAAATCATGTTAGACCAGCCTCTGGGGATATCTTAAATCATGTTAGTCCTACCTCTGGGTATATCTTAAATCATGTTAGTCCTACCTCTGGGTATATCTTAAATCATGTTAGTCCTACCTCTGGCTATATATTAAACCATGTTAGTCCTACCTCTGGGTGTATCTTAAACCATGTTAGTCCTACCTCTGGGGATATCTTAAATCATGTTAGTACTACCTCTGGGGATATCTTAAATCATGTTAGTCCTACCTCTGGGTATATCTTAAATCATGTTAGTCCTACCTCTGGGTATATCTTAAATCATGTTAGACCAGCCTCTGGGTATATCTTAAATCATGTTAGTCCTACCTCTGGGGATATCTGAAATCATGTTAGACCTACCTCTGGGGATATCTTAAATCATGTTAGACCAGCCTCTGTGTTTATCTTAAATCATGTTAATCCTACCTCTGGGGATATCTTAAATAATGTTAGTCCTACCTCTGGGTATATCTTAAATCATGTTAGACCAGCCTCTGTGTTTATCTTAAATCATGTTAGTCCTACCTCTGGGGATATCTTAAATCATGTTAGACCAGCCTCTGTGTTTATCTTAAATCATGTTAGTCCTACCTCTGGGGATATCTTAAATCATGTTAGTCCTACCTCTGGGTATATCTTAAATCATGTTAGACCTACCTCTGGGGATATCTTAAATCATGTTAGACCAGCCTCTGTGTTTATCTTAAATCATGTAAGTCCTACCTCTGGGGATATCTTAAATCATGTTAGTTCTACCTCTGGGGATATCTTAAATCATGTTAGACCAGCCTCTGGGTATATCCTAAATCATGTTAGACCTACCTCTGGGATATCTTAAATCATGTTAGACCAGCCTCTGTGTTTATCTTAAATCATGTTAGACCAGCCTCTGGGTATATCCTAAATCATTTTAGTCCTACCTCTGGGAATATCTTAAATCATGTTAGTCCTACCTCTTGGGATATCCTAAATCATGTTAGACCAGCCTCTGTGTTTATCTTAAATCATGTTAGTCCTACATCTGTGGATATCTTAAATCATGTTAGACCAGCCTCTGGGGATATCTTAAATCATGTTAGACCAGCCTCTGTGTTTATCCTAAATCATGTTAGTCCTACCTCTGGGGATATCTTAAATCATGTTAGACCTACCTCTGGGGATATCTTAAATCATGTTAGACCAGCCTCTTTGTTTATCTTAAATCATGTTAGTCCTACCTCTGGGGATATCTTAAATAATGTCAGTCCTACCTCTGGGTATATCTTAAATCAAGTTAGACCAGCCTCTGTGTTTATCTTAAATCATGTTAGTCCTACCTATGGGGATATCTTAAATCATGTTAGAC